>WYDI02006312.1:0-35152 GCA_009867235.2 Psittacus erithacus | reverse complement strand
GTCTTTAAAGGCTTTCCATATGCCTAAGTCCTGGGGATGGGGGAGCAGGGGCACCACTGCTGAGGGATTGTGCTGCCGATGCAGCAACATGGCCAGTAGCGCCCCAAACTGCTTCATGGCTTAAACTAGCCACTGTGGCAGATGAGAAAGGTGGAAAGGAACACCATGGAGTTGCTGCCCAAGCTAATGCTGCCCAGGGAAGACCTCTTCCGAAGTCCCTGAGCACCAAAGGACTGTCAGCTGATGGTACCCAGGTGTGCAAATGAGGCTTCCCAGCAGACTGCCATGACAGCAAAGGGGGCTGGTTACTGATGTTACTGATGTGAGCAGAAAAAATTGTCATCACCTCCTCTCTGAGCCTTTTTCACACACCTGTTTTCTCCTAGTCAGGCCCATGAGCAGCTTTATACCTCTCAGCACAAAGCAAAATCCAACTGCTTTTTACTCAAGGGTGACTTTGCATGTGCTGCAATGGAAATTATAGGCCACATCTATACCCAACAGAAAATTTAGTGACACCAATGGAAACCGAGCAATGAGATGAAAACATTTGATTGTTGACATCAGAGATGGAACGGCCCCATTAAACCATCTTAATCATCTCTTAAAAATGTTCAATGCTTTTTAATACTTTGTCTGGGCTATGAAAGAAATTGCTGTTAAAGAGATGCCAGCCTGGAGATTGTTGTTAATGGGTTTTTTGGCTCTGGCGTACTGAACAATGCCTCTAATACTAAATGGAGGGATGAGCTGTTGAAGCTGCAGAAGTCATGTGCAAAAAGCATGTAGAAACTAATAACAGCCATTTGTTAATTAGCTCTGACACTACAGTAAGACAAGAACAGACAACGTTTTACAGAAATCCCCATGTGTTCTGGGACTTTGGGGTTTTAAAGAACCAAGGCTGAAAAAAAAGTTCACCAACATTTTCTGTCTCAAACCAGACTTTTTAGAAACGTTTGCTCTGTGGTTTTTCGGGGTTTATTTCACGTCCTTGTTCAGTCTTACTGCTCAAAGAAGGTAGGGAAATGAAGGAAGTGAACAAAAGGAAAAAGTCTGGAAAGCTTGCAGAAATATTTTAATGGAGAGGGGAAGATGATTCTGGGGGTTTGGCTTGGTTTTGTTTTCCTCTGTTTTGGCTTTTTTCCCTGTGGTTCATTTTTTAAGTGTTGGAGAAGCCGCGTTCTCAGGGCTCAGCTCTGGGCTACAGCACGACACCATGCACTGGCTGCTGACAGTACTGTGCCTGTTGGGGCCTCACAGGCATGTGAGGCAGTTCTTCCTCATCTCCCTGCTCTGCACAGGGATCCCAGATATTTCTCTAGCACTCTTTTTTTTTCCCTGCCAGAAATATAAAGATCCTACCTGCAGTGCACTGTAGGCAGGGGAAAGCAGGTCTGTCCCATAGAGAGTCTCCTCTTATGCAGGGAAGTCTTCAGTCTCCATGGATGAGTGCAATTGTGTCGGATTTCCATTTTTTGATCATGGAAAAGATCAAAACTTTAACTTTCTCTTTCTGTTAAAATAAAAACTTAAATCTGATATTAGAATATTCTTTCTTTTGGCAAGGGCATGTTGTTTTCCCATACACATTATGCTTTATATATTCAGCGCAAAACTCAGCCATTTTGGTCCTAGATACCATGGGCTAAATTTCCAGAGCAGATTTCAGCTTTTCCTGGACTGTCTGGGCTAACAGCAGCATACTGTGCTGCAAAGCCATAAACTTGCAACTACGCATGCCCACAGTCTGCTTTTTTGGGTCCTTGCCCAGAGCATCTCAAACCACTGTCTCCCTTTCTATTAGCTCCATTCTCTGAAATAATTACTTATTTTCCTTTAAGGATAAACCATTCAAATGCTATTAGTATCAAGCCTCCGATAACAAATTCACTCTTGCCAGACAGGGAGGAGAAAGGATTTGGCCTAAGAAATCAGAGCCCATTTTCAAGTTCTTGAGAGTTCAGTGAAACAGTCATTCAAACCAAAGCCATGAACAAACCCCCTAATGCTCGGCAGCTTTCCATAATTAGAGCGATGTCTTTTGAAGATGGAGGGGGAATAAAGGATAGGGACATTTTATTTTGGGATTTTTTTCATCTTTGGGTGAGTTTTACCACCTGCAGGAGCTGCTCAGCTGCCTCCCCTGAGGTCTCCAAATATCCATATGTTAGGGTGGCTGTTGGCTTTGGCAACCTGGATGTTTTTCACATTTTCCCCACCCTGGGCAGTTTTATTGGCCATGAGGGACGTCCCCAGTCCTCTCCATTTTCCAGAGGGTACCAAGAAGGTGTCATTTCCTTCCAGATACAAATACACGCCTGCTTACAGTATCTTTTTCATGCTGTTGTAAACTCCCCAATACACCAAATTGCATGAGCAAGACCCTCCAAAGCCACACATATACTAAAGCAGAGTCTCGTTCTCATGTTTTGGTTTTTTCAGGAAAAAATGTTTCCTTCCCTTAGGAAGAGGTTTTTGTATTGCTTTTATGCATCCTTCTCTTTCTACTCCTGCCATGGCTTGCTCCGGATTTCCAACATGCAGCCAGCTTCAAGTTGTTCACCAAACCTCTCCTCCCCAGCACACCCTGGCTTCTGGGTGATGATGCTGGGGCTGCACAGTGTGAGCATCCCTGCCAGGCCCCCATCTGCTAGGAACCTTCTTGCCAGGCAGCCAGGAAAAGTAGCTGTGGAGCTGCTTGTCTCCAGCAGGTGGGAGCCTGCCTGCATTGCTGCTGCCTTTCTTTTCCTTATCCTCTATGTCCCTGCGCCCCAATGGAAATAAAAGCTGCAGATGATCCTGTTCCCTGGGCTGCAATTACAGGAGCAGCCATAGACTTCAGTGCTGGCTGTAAGGCCCACTACCATCCTGTCTCATCTCCTAAGGGCCAAGGCCAGTCCCAGGTGGGACACGAGCAAAAGGTGGCTGATGTGGAATAATGTGGACATATGTTTTGGGGGACAGACAGCTGCCCAGGGACAATGTGGACATGTCCTGGGGGGCAAAGAGCAGCATTGTCCTCCTGCTGCTGTGGCTTATTTACTTCTGAATACTTCGTCTAGATTGTGCACTGAAATGAGAGCCAGAGATTGAATTAGGAAGGTAAGGTGCTGGGTGTGAGAGGTTAAAAAGGACAAATGTGCAGGAAGAAGACAATTGTGCAGAAAGCAGTGTGAGAACCCAAAATGGTCATAGCAAAACCTCTATTAACTATGTCTGTGCTTTTGTCAAGGCTTTTCTCTTTTATGGGTGTATCTAATATGTTTTAAACTCTTACCAGCCTGCTAGTGTGTTTGCAAAGAGGCGTACCTCCAGTTTATTTTATCTGGATATAGAGCCATATAAGATAAACACTGCCTCTTCTATCTGTTCCACCTCAGTGAGCTGCTGAGACCCTTCTGATGGACCTTTTATGTGCTGGTCCCCCTGGCACTGCGCCTCCTGCTAGCTTGTGCACTTCAGCGGCACTTTTCAATAACCCCCACATTTGACCGCTTTAGTGGGATGTGCACAGGTTCACGTAACTGCCATGGGCGTGGTTTGGGAAGGAAGAAACAGTAGTGAAACCATGTGGGGAAGCTGAAAAAACAAAACCCTGTTTTTTTCTGTAACACAGTTCACTGTCACATTACAACCCCAGCACTGTGCCCCTTCCTTTTCCACAGCTGGCATTGTTCTTCCCACAGTTTCTGCTCATGGCAGCTCAAGGCCTTTCTGACCTTGCTGAGCTGGATGTCCCCTGCTTAATCACTGCTCCCAGGTCAGTGCAGGAAGCACAGCTTTATCCAGTAATGGTGACAGCCTGTTCAGGAGGCCTGAGGAACCCCCTCATTCTGCAGAGGGACAAAGAGGATGCTCTAATAATCAGGAAACTCTACTACTCAAGAAGCTCTATAGACATACGAAGCTTGCTCATTTGCTAATGGCAGTGATTTCTATGCTACATAATCATCTGTTGATTCCTGTACATTTGCAGTCTCTTACTGCAAACCAAGATATCTTATTAGCATTTTATTTTAAATAAATATTCCTATCAGACTAATGTTCTACTAATTACAGTCTTGCATCTTCCCACATTACACCATATGGTATCTACAGACAAGGGACAGAAGCTAAGCTGTTGGCGATGCCCAATGTGATTCCCTGTGCATTCACCCCATTATTTGTATAAAGACATTAACAACGGCAGTCAAACTGAGCAAGTGAATGCTTTGCTAAATTGAGAACCTCAGAGATAAAGCAGGCAATTGTTTCAGTTAGAATAATTCTTTTTTTAAAAGAGTGCGAATCCAAGCTGCATCCAGTGCAAGAATTTTTGACAGGGAATTAATTGACAGAGAAAACAGTCCAAAATAATCCAAGGATCATAGGATGCTTTGGGTTGGAAGGGACATTAAAGATCATCTAGTTCCAACCCCCCTGCCATGGGGAAGACAAAACAAGTGAATGCCAGCAAGGTTACACTTACTGGCAACAGCCTAAGGGAGACACAGTCTGCTGTGGCATTTCTGTTTCATCACAGATCTCAAGACCTGGAAGCACTGCAGGCAATTTGGGATCCAGAGGCAGCAAACAGTACCAGCTGTGGTGGGGAAACTGTGTCAGTCAAGTTTATCTGTGATAACCCATCTAGCAGCTTTTAGAAGTGGGCCACTGAAATCAGAGTTGCACATTACAGATTTGTGGCTTCTGTTTGCTGGTCTCTTCCTACTGTGTTCTGTGCAGCTCATAATACCTTTTCAATTCTTTTTTTATTGCTGCTTGAGGCATCAGTTTTATAGTGATGAAGATCAGTAGCAGAGAAAAAGGAGCCAACCAGGAATTTTCCAAATGACTGTGTAAAATATGCAGAGCTTCAGTACATCCAAATGTCAAACTGACATAATTTTAGCACAGAAATTCAAGGAATATTGTTATTAGAGCTGCCCCTATCTGAGTCATGTTCCAAAGTTAGTGTAAAACCATGAAATATCTCAGAATTGTCAGAGCTGGAGATGCTGCCCCATATTCACAGGGGAAAATGAAAGCTTCTGGATTTCTTTATGCTAAAAGTAAAAGGCTGCAGTGACTCCAGTGTGGGGAAACATGTAGGAAGCCATTTGGACAGGTTGTCCATGGGTATTCAACCTACAAGTTATGATGAGAACAAAGAACAGAAAGGTGGGACTTGCGAGAGTAATCCCATCATTGACTCTGCACACTTAGGAAAATACTCTCACAAGCCCATAAGGAGGATCCCATGGTACAGCTCTCTATACACCAGCACCGGGCAGTGAGACAGCCTCTGCTGGAAGACAATGCACCTGAGTGACTTAGAGAGCTACCTCCAGGTAAGATGCATTGTTTCCTAGAAACACTTCCCCAGCAGTCCCTGATGGCTGGCTTGGATGTAGCTGTCTATGCTGCAGGTAAGGAATTTGGACAGGTGAGCCCCCCAGCTCTGCTAGGAGGTACAGAGTGCTTCGGACACAATCCAGAAGCTGCTAGTAGACTATGTAGCTTGAAAATGCTTCTTTCAGTTGTCCTGTTCATGTGTTCATCCCTGAATAAATCCCAGGTAAGCTATACAGGTGGCTAGTGCTCGACTGAAAAAGTTAAAAGCAATGCTGAAGCCGTATTTGAAATATGTGAGTCCAGTGAGAGGTGGCCAAACAGATAATTTGTGGCCAGCTGGTGGTGGGTTTACCCAGCGAGGAGGGTGATTCCAAACAGCAGCTCACTTAAAAACACTGTGTACCTCAGAGTATATCTACCAAGGGATAATGTTATAATATTTGCTTGTCTTTATTAAAAAGATATAAATTATTATGATCTGTTATTCAAAAATCTCTTTTTGACCAATAATTATATAAAGCTGTTATAACATACTGCCCTCTGAAGTTAATTATCACTGCCAAATTCAGCAAAGGCTGTCAGATCCACACAAATTTGTCTTTCAAATGCATTGTTAGATTTTGCCGTGTTAGCTGGTGCCAGTAATTGATGGTTCTGAGCCTAACTTGTTGACTATTTGATCATCTAATCAGAGCTTCCTTATGAGTCCAATAGCATTGGCTATTGGACTTCCACAGATTATCCCTGCCTGAGAACTAGCCTGTCACCTTCAGAAAATCATACTATCTTCAGTTAAAAATGACGCTTGTAAGGAAACCAACTTCATTGCTACTGTTAGGAAAAAAAAATCCCAAAACCAAAATCAATTTATTTCTATTTCAAATTTGTCTTCTGAGGCCTTCCAGCCACTGAATCTTGTAACAGATTTAATAAAGCTGTTTTAATAAATCTTTATCTTGCTGGTTAGCTGAGTAGAGGAGAACTCTTGCTTTCAAGATTCAGACATTCTGCATCATCATGTACAGCAGTAATACAACCTTCATACTCTTACAATATTCCCTAACAAATTTTGGCTATTTTTGGTATGGAAGGGCACTGTTTGGCTGATTTTCCAAGAAAATTCTCCATCGATGTCCAGAGTTTCTCCTTCTTATCTTAAAATTATGATCCACATTCTTGACTGTTAGCTGTATAGTTTTGCAGTAAGCTGCAGTCAAATGACAGCATTTAGTGTCTGGGCTTTTCCCTATGATATTCCATTTACTCCTTGTCAGTAGTCCTTCAGTTTTTCTGATTTCCTTCATGCCACTGCAGGCTTACTCAGGAAGCAGCCTCTGTTCTATTCTTCCCTACTGACAAGAGCAGAACAGGAAAAAGAACTAGTCTCCTTGGGGAGATATTTGCATTACCTGATGAAGATTTGCCATTTACAGCCCAATTCAACATGGGGGTTTTATCCAGTTTTCAAATATTTTCTTTATCTTGACACTGTCTTTTTGCAGTTCCTTAATCAAAATGCCATGTGGTGCAACATTAAAAGCCCTACGGAAGCACACTGAATAGCTTCATTTCCTCCAGCAAACACATTTTCAATTAATCAAAAAAGGATTAGCTTGGAAAGGTCTATTTTTTCTTTAAAGCCATGCTAATTGTCATTAATTAAATTACCCTCTAACTCTTCATTGAGTGTCATATCGGCCATTCCAATATTTTGCCTGGGATCAGTGTCAGGCTGAGGACTGTAATTACTCCAGTTGTTCCTTTAATCCCCTATGAATATTGGCAGAACAACCCTTTTATTAAGCACTTCAGCCTTCTCTGAAATGCTATTGACAGTTCTGTAGCTGTTATTCACACCTGTGTTAGCTTTTGCCTCGAGGTGGCCCTGTTGGAGTCTCAGTGTTTGCATATAAGAATTTCTGACTCATCACCCTTCTGTTTCCTTCCATTTTGTTGCTGTCTTTTGAAAAGCATATTGAATTATTTCTTAGTTGACAGGCAGGCGCTCTTAGTGTGTTACTGATAAAATTCCCCATGGAGTGATGCAGATGGGCTGCAAGAACTGTAGAGGAAGCTGGAAAGCCCTTTTTTGCTAGGGTTGTGTGTGTAAGAAATGTACTTACAAAAAAAGGGCTGGATAGGAGGGCTGAAGACAAGAATCTATTAGTCAAAGTGAAATCAGTCCCTATCCAGGACGTACAGAGCATAATTTTAATCTATGAATGTTTTCATACCATTCAGTCCTTGATCTTCAAGCAGAGCAAAACTCACACCCTGTAAGGGAGCAACCCCTCCTGGTAAATGAGTGTACTGTGTGCTCGGGGAATTAGAACTTATGGGGGAGTGTCAGGGGAATCTTTAACACCCGTAGCATCCCATGTCTGCCTTCTCTAGTGTATCTGCTAGTAGCAGACAAAAATACTTTCCAACAGGCTGCACTAGGCACTAGCATGCATGTTTCAATATTTCAATTCAGCTCTCTGAAACTGCTAACAGTGAAGTATCCTTCTAAAAGTGGCTCTTTATCTTTTATCTATCCTTTACTTCTCAAAGTTTTTTCCTCCCCTGGTTTTAGTAGTACAACGTCCATGTAAAAATGCCAGGTGCCCTATGGCCCAGTGCACACAAAGCCTCCTAATCCAGCTAACGCATCTCCAGGGAGTTGCAGAACTGACTGAAAGAAAAGGACACAGCTCAGCACGCAACCCACATAATCTCTCAGGCAGAGTGTGAGGGCACATAAAGACACTCCCAAACTCAAATATGTCTCCACAGGCACAATGACACATCTTGTGGGGAGAGAAGAAGCATTCGGTGGACAAAGACTCCCCTGAGGAAAGAGCTCTAATGAAACCAGAGTGGTATTAAAGATGTGCCTCATTGGAGTCCTGCAGCATTGTTACTCATTTCTGTAGCAAGAAACAGCAGCTGAGTGCATTCATCCTGAAGCACTGCAATTCACTCAAGCACATTGTTTGCTGTAGCCTTTTAGGTTTCTGCCCAGTGCAGGCTTGGCCTATTTCCCTTGCCTTTCATACAATGCGCAATCCATTTAGGGATTTATAGCGGCTTAGAGGCACATGTACAGTGCCTTGCCTCTATCTGATTTTTATTCTGTGATAAGAAGGCTTGGGGTCATGAGTTCGTTGCCACTTCTCCCTGCCATTCATGTTGCATGGAAATCTAATCATTCATTAGTGTTTATGATTTCTTGAAGTCCACCAGTGTGGAGAGGAGGACATGAAGAACCTGCTTTGATGCAAATTATAAGCAAGGGGTGCAAGAGAGACCAGAGAGGAGCAGGCGCATAAAAACAAATATGGTAACAAAGCACAAAAGCTATTTGCAGTATAATCCTTGGCCAGTATAAAGTGTCCTGATTCCTATCCTGGTGCACGCTTATGCCAGCACATATGCTGATCTTTAACACTGAAAAGTAAAATATCCCTGTTTGGACATTTCCCCTGCCCCACTCTTGACAGCAGCTCCTGATCTCCGCTCTCCATAAAGTTACAGATTGGAAAAGAGTGTATTTGCCTCTTGCACCTGCAGAGGAAATATCTTCTTTCCATTTTTCTGTGTGGGCTCCTTCAGTTTTAATCATCCCAGTGTAAATACATGTATTCTCACTTCTGCCGTCCTCTCAACTTCCTGGAAAGTTAGGTTTCAAGTCGTGCAAAGACCAGAGCTACGAGTGCTATGAATAGCAGCCAGTTCTGCTGACACCACTATAGTCAGATTCAGTGGATATGACATTTGTCCCTAGGTTTCTCAAATTCTTTTAATCATCTGTATTAATATGCTCCTTGGAGATGGTGCTATATCCAACAAACATGAAGGATCCAGGTGACATATTTCACCTTACACAGAGCAAGAATGGATCTCCTGTGAATGTCCCAAAGAACGGAAGTATACTTGTTGAAGAGAGACACAATACATTCAGAAACCCTGATAACTCCACATGAAGCCTGATTTTTAAGGTCTCTGACAGCACCTATGATTGAAGGCAGTAAAGTAAAAAACTATCCTGACCAATATGACCTAGAGACAGAGCTGCATGGGGGAAATAACTTTCCATAAGCCAAAGAGTATCCTATCAGTTACACATGTACACATGCTCCTCCAGCTCCTGCAAACATGAATCGCAACAGAGGTACAGTGACACATTATCCACGTTTGCATTAAAAGCTTTTAAAGGCAGACACCTATTAGGACGAGGCAAGAAAATGTAAATGCTATGGGCTCTTATTATGTGTGGCTGCTGCAGCTTGATTATAGCTCCAGGTATGTTTATAGTTTGTACTGTGTATTACTGCTCTGTTTGAAGCTTTAGGTAATTAATTAAACAAGAGAAGGCCCGGTTCATGATTTGACTGGAGTTATTGCTGCAGCAAATGCTTACGCTGCATTGTGCCTTGCCCCCTTGGGCACTGGAAGTACTCCTGGTTTCTTATAGCGGCTGGTGGTTTGCGTGACTGTTTCTTCAGACTGGATTTCTGCTGCTTACAAGTTCAGCGCCTCAGTATGCAGCTGACTCAAAGGCAAAAAAGGAAAAGCCTATTTTTTCTTCTGACTATGCCCTCATTTTGGAGATAGATGGGTTATAAATAGAACTTGTCTAATAGCTAAGTTTTCTGCGGGCAAATGGAAAAAAAGTGTATCTTTGGCTGGCTCAAAACTTGTTTATTTAACAAATTCTAATAATACCATTGGGTCAAATGGAATGAAATGTTTACTTTCGTAAAAGTTCCTTATCATCTTTTGTTAATGAAAATCCAGGAAAGATGGGATTCCAGTCTCAAGCAGCCTGAGAAACCACGTTTACATAGCCTCAATAACGAAGTTAAAGTCCAAGGTCCCATTGAACTCCTCTGAGGAACTAAGTGACCAAGCTATAAAGCCCTGGAGTAGGGAAAGCAACACCAGCTGGTGGGTGTTGAGCAGTCGCCTAAGCTGATCATTTGCTTGGGGTGGTGTCCCTGGGGAGAGGCTGCCAGGGGCAGCTGCCCTCCAACATGAAGGAGTCAAACCTTATTCATTTCTGCTTGAGCAAGAACTGTACATTTTTTTACTTTTCCTGTTCCATATAATTTGTTTCGGTTGCCTGAGATGTGGGGTTTTTTGTTTTGTCTTGTGGATTATCATTTTCATTCAACTCCTACTCTAGCCCAAATAAACCTGGTGTCTCATTTCAAGAACAAGCGCATTCCTGGAAAGATGGCTTCTGCCATGAAAAGAACATAGCTGGCCTTTCCTACTGTGAAACTCATCATTGTTCATTTGACTATATATCTACAGTCCATCTGACTTCTTGATCTGTTCATGGATCAGCTACTGACTGTTTGCAAGGGCTTTGGTGCAATCATTTCATATTTGGATGGCTGTCTCCTCTCTGCAGAGCTGATGTTAAAGTCAGGGAAGCCAAGGGAAAGTCAGAAAGTCAGTGGCATTGCAGATTTCAACTGATATTTCAAAAACTGGTGCACTTTGCCGGGTGTGGGTGGAAGGTTCATACTTACGTTATTACTAGTTGTGAATTCAGAAAGCAGAGGGTATGCTTGATTTTATATCTGTGAACACTCACTTGATGGGTGAACAGGAAAAATGCTGAGGGATCATTGAATCAAATAAAACTAAAACAGAATTAACATTTAAGGTATTTTATACAAATCCCCGGGACCTTGACCCAGATGTATCAGCTTATAAGCTTGAATAATAGAATCGTGTAAGGAGACAACAGTCAGCTCCCAGCTCGGTTACAAACTATAAAGCATACAAACTTGTTGAAAACACTGTTCACTGCCAATTATTCATTCTTTTCTTGTTTGGTATCCAGAGGACTTCTATTTACTGAATTAAAATAGTGCTGTATCTCTAGTACAGTTGTTCTCATGGAGGCCACAGGCAAAATTAACTGTCCACCTACTCAAGCTCAAGATTAAGCAAAATCTGAGGACAATATTTAATAATGTATTTTGTTCATTTTTTGTTTTATTTTTCATATGTCGGGCACAGAGGCATCTTTTGTCTCTTTCCTGAATATTTGAATTTTTTACATTTGTTCTAGTTCTCATATGCCAACTTTCCACCATTTTTCTTCATCAGGAAGAAATAGTGCTGGAAGTGACCCTGAGAAGTAGTATAGTCTAACTTTTGGTCCTAAGACAAGATCAGCTATACCTGTCTTAATTCCTTCTCACGAATTTTGATTGTTGAAATGAAATTTCAGTAGCTCCCAATGTGTTGTCCCTGTGGATCCCAAGGCAGTGTAGTAAATGCTCACTGAAGTCAATAAAGCCATGGCAGCTCAGACCAGGTAGAGGTCTGCTCCCCAGGGTTTTTAGAAAGGGCTTTCATGAAAAGAGATTATTGACTTGACACACTGCTCTAAAATAGAAATCCACGCGTAACAGGCAGAGTAAGATGAGCCTTATCAGCAAAGGGATGGGACAAGGCTGCTGGTGTCTGCAGAGCACAGGGCAATGTCTGTGTGACAAGGCACAAGTGGGACCAAAGCTATAAGGTCTGGGGAGAGGCGCTGAGAAGAGGGAGAGTAAATATGGAGCTGTAGGTAATGCAGGGATGAGCTCCAAAGAGATGGGCAGTGCCTCTGGTTTCACCAGGTATTTTTGCCCATGCTGGTTTGTTTCCTTTAACACCAATGAGGATGTCACATGTAACCCAGCACACCAGGGACCTAAGAGATCCTGCAGCTCTGCTGTTTGCTGCTCTGATTCAGCAGCATCCCTTCAAACAGCCCTGTGCAGAGAGGAGAGCTGTCTCCTCCTTGCTGTCCTCCCCTGCTTCTTCTGCACACCAGGATACTTTCCAGAGACCCTGCTCAGCAGAGCAGCAAGGTACGTGACACAAGTCCTGAAAGCATTGACTCCTCCAGCCACAGCACCACTGTATATTAATGTAGAGAAACACACAGGATCAAAAAGCTGTTTGTAGAGCTAAATGGAAATGAGTTTTTGCTGGAAACTGATATGTGTTTATTAACACTTTTCAATCTATTGCAATGTCTGTAACAAACAGCACAGCTACACAGATAAGTTATGTGATTGAAGTCTGACTAATGACAACTGCCTGACCGACTTCACTACTTTGACTAGCCAGGCAGAAATATATATGTATGCCATACCCCACAGGTACTTGAAAAGGGTTCAATTTAAACCAGTTAATAAAATAGCCTGTTTGGACAAAAAATAATTGTTCTCTGAGAATACGTGAATTCAGCACTGCTAGAAAATCCCTGCCATCTGACGTAGAAGGATTTATAGGTTTAGTGGAAATTGCTTTCCCCACTGTCCAGATTAAATACTGCAGGATGATTTTTTGTATGGGTAAACATCCTTCCAAGAACGATCAGACCGATAATGTCTTAAAAAGAGGAACAGTATCTACATTTTGGTTTTCTTCTTTTTGTGTGGACTATTTCTGGATACAGAACCTTCAGGTTACATGTTGACTGTCCATAAAATGCATTTTAGCATCTTCCTCCTGTTGTGGGGATGGGTTTTATCCGCTGAATGCAGAGCCCACAGACAAGGAAAAGAAATACATGAGGTATACAAAAAAGGCAGGTAAGTCTCATTTCTTTACATTCAAATAGCTACAGTATGGACAAATGTAAGATTTCAGGTGAAGATATAATGGCTAAGAGATAATGAAAATTTGCATTTGCAGATTGTGTTCTTTCAGTCAAAAATATTTTTTGTTGCTGGTTTTGCCAATGAATGTTTTTAATGCATTTTCTACAGTGAAAATCTACATGGCTCTCCTCCCCCCAGAAAGTGGGTTTCTGATGTATCTAAAAGTTTGAAAGGGTGCAGAAAAAGAAGCATTTGCTTGTATTTGTTGTGAATAAAATGTTGTAGAGTGTTTGCATGAAAGCGGAGGGGAAATTTAGGTCCATGAGGACTGTTGCATTCACTGAAGATTAGATTGACTCAAGATCTCAAAAGAAAACATTCAGAATTTCTTTTATTATTCCCATATAGAGTTTTTGAGAGGAAAAAGTTAAAGCCTCTCTGCAAACTCCAAGGCTATGGGCATTTACTATAGGAAAAAGAAAGAGCTTTCAGTATTGAATGTACATATTAAAAATTATTTAAACTATTGTCTATTATCTCTCTTTTATGCAAAGACTGTGGCATTTTGCTCCCACTATCTGTAGACAGCCGTTTTAGGAGGTTTTGAGGTGAGGAAGATTTTTTGCTACAACTGATTTCTGGTTACTTATATTTAATTTGGGGAATATCTGGAACTATGCATGAGGATTTTTATACTCAGGCACATCACAAGGGGCATCTGGAGGAAAAATCCCTTGATATTTTTTTGAGAACATAGCTGACACATTTAGTTTTCTGTCCAAATGCTGCATACTTCTGATTGTGACAGATTGAACCTATGTTGCTTCTGCTTTGCTATAGTCACTGTTTCTGTTCTGTAGTTACTCTGTATCGTCATCAATACTGTAATGTGTATGGGGCTGGAAATTCAGGAATGCCACAGTTTGAGGAATTCAGACCACTCCTGTTATGCTTCAGGACAAATGACTGAAAGGTGGAAGAGATGGCAAGCGCAGCGCCTATTTTGTTTTTCTATAGCCTCCTGTAGCAAGTCAGGGCTACATTACAGAGTGACTGCGGTGGGTTGGCACTTGGGGGTCCATGAGCCATTTCATACATAGGAAATGGTTGTAGCAGTTACACCTCTTTTGTGGAGGTCTAGCTGGCAAAATGAATACAGTGTCTCTGTTCATGATTAGCCTGCAGAGCGTGCGTATCAGAGACAGTATGGATGCAAGACAGCCATGAAACCTCTGTCTTCACTGAAGCTCCATGACAGCAGTAGCAGAGGTGATATGCTGGCTATAGCAATGAAAAGGGGTAAGAAGCAAGGTACTGCCATTTGAGCTGTAAAGTGTCCACCAGAGGAATGCATACACACAGCCATGTTCTTGTTTAGCATCTTTAACAGAAACTTCCATTGTATCAAACACTTATCAGTGGCAGTGCAATTAAGTCGACAATATAAAAAATCACAGCAAATCACAGTGTTAAAAATACATGAAAACAGAAAATAAATACCTATTGAAGTTCATGTAGGAACTGCCTCTTCACCCATGCTTTGTAGTGTAATTGTGCTAGGACAAGTCCATCAGAAAGCCTTGAGGTGTTGCGGCTCTGAAAAGCTGGGTCCACCTCCCTCCCACACTGGCCTTGGAGGTAATCTGTGGCCTATTTCTGCCTCAGTAGAGCAGTACAGATGCTGAGGAGGGCTGACAAGGAGAGAGGAGCAAAGCTGTCATGTGGCTGCAGGGTTGTCCATCAGCAGCATGGTGCTCAGTGCAGTGTTTTACTTTCCCCTGTGATGGGCTAGGCTGTGAGAGACCAATGGTTTTAACAACCTTATAATTTGTAAGGTGAAAAAGGTCATCTGATTTGGTGCTAAGCACAAGCAACAAAGCCTTCTGCATGAATTGTACATTGACTTTCCAACTCATGATAATTACCTTCAGTGTCAAGTAAACTCAGAATAAGATCACAAATACTACTTAACTTCAACTTCCACCCATTTGCTCCTGTTCTATGCCAGCTTGCCCCTTCTTCATCCACATATTTACAGGTGGATCAAACCCCTTTTTCATCTCTGCTCAGATATATTCAGAAGGTTAAGCTTCTTATATTTGCCAGTGCAGGATGTTTCCCAAGCTTTGACTCAATCATTTTCTTGTTTTCTTCTGACCCTTCACTGCTTTTTCAAATTTGACAGCAGGACTGAGTGCAGTATTTGTACAGTCCTCATGTAGGTGTTGTATACAGAACTACTCCTGTCAGCCTCCTAGGATTGTGGTCATTGTCTCCTTTGCAGCTCTACGGTGAGAGATCATGTTTGCCCAACATGACCAGTCATCTTTGTATGGCAGGACGCCTCATTTTAGAGGTACAGCCAATCCTCTTTGGTCTCATGTGTGGGTCCCTATACATTAAGATGCTGATCATATGAGACAATTTTGAAGTAAGCATGGTTTCTTTGCATTTAAGTTGAAGTCAATACCTTTTCCCACCACAGAACTAGATCCTGAAAGTAAAACAGAGCAAGAGGGGATGCTATATAACATCAGAAAAAGCTTGCAGTGAAAATTGCTCCTAAACATTTTGATATTGACTCTGTTTCCTCTCCCTTCAACACTCAACCCTGAATATCCATTATGCAGGAGAAGAAGTCATAGCAATTGACTTTGTTACTCCTCTCTAAACACCAGTATCTCTTGCTTCACAGGGCTTGGGGTAAGGACCAGGATGGAAAACCATCCCTTCACTGCAGCCTTTACCTACTGAAGAAAGCCACAGGCCTCAGTGGAGATTGATGGGGGAAATCTCTTCAAAGTGGAAAAGGCTGTCTCCACACCACCGAGGGATGCTCAGGGTGGCTTGTTTTGCACCCATGGCTTCCCTAGCCTCCAGAAGCTCTATAGGAGCACAAAACCATTCGCTTGCCCTACTGCCAGGGCTCAGAGCCAGCCACTGGTGCTGGCAGGCAGCACGGGCACCTGCTGTAAAGACCTGCCACCTTGGGTGTGCTGACAGCATCCCACTGTCCCTGACAGATGCGGTCAGCTTTGCTCCTGGTGCGGCTGGCAGAAGAAGTACACAGGCTTTTACCTTGTTTCTTTGGGTGGCATTGTTCTGCAAGTGTTAGTTTCTTCCAAGGAGACTCACTTGCTCTCAAATTAAAACTGCACTTTTCAGGCCTGAGGCTTGTCCTTTGACCGGCTCAAATCCAGCAGAGCCCACGGCCTTTGCACTCCTGCTGATATGGTGGATGGGATGAATGGGGGCCTGCAGTGTCAGACATCTTCTCTGTCACAATTTTTGGCACTGCACGTACCCCAAGGCAGCCATTCTAGGATGAGACAGTGTACACTGAAAACAGCGAAGTAGATAGCTTTATTGCATGGGACTTATTTCAGAGACCTCCAGTATTGTAATTCACTGTAAAAATGTCTGTGTGACAGTCAAAGACTCAGCTACTTATTTTTGCTAATCTCCAGGGCGAATCGCCTCAAAGGAATTTCACTTCAAAGAGCAGCAATATAAAAATAAAACCTTCCTCACCTTGCAGACCTGCTCACAGTTTGCAGTCAGCCATGTGCAAATCCTGCAGGGTTTGCAAAGCTTTTTACTCCTGTTACATCCACAGTTCCAAAACTGCTACAGGAAGCAGCTGAGATCAGGAGCACCAGTAAGAGGGCTGTCTGCTGCTTTCCCAACTGCTCAGGCTCATGGAAAGCCACCAGGCTGCACAGGGGTCGCTAGAAGGGTACAAAGGGTCACTAAAGGTTACAATACTGTTATGCCAAAGCCTGTGTTGCTAATTAGACTTGCAGAATCTGCTAGAGAGGATGAGCTATAGCAAAAGGACTGGCCTGGAGCTGAGCCCAGGTTGTTCTGCCAAAGCTAACTGCTCTGAAAAAAATCTCTTTTAACACTAAAAACTCCCTGGACAGCATTATAACCATCTTTCAGACAAACAGCTCTCAGCAGAAGAGATTTCACTGTACAAGATCTACAGATCATGTTTGTTTAATCTTAGCTAAGGGACTCGCTTTATGGTTTTAGTCATGTCCCTACCATTCCCTGGACATTCTATAATCATTTTGCTTCACTCTGGTCTCCAAATAGCAACTAATTTTCTGCTCTGCTAGAGCTCCCTGTCCATGTTTGTATCAGTAAGAGCTATCTTTTACAGCAGCTGAATGGCATCTTCTACAATAAGCCATGGGCTTTTTATCACAGGGTCTCTCTCATGGCCAAAGATCTTTATGGCATTTTCAGATATGATTATAACTAGTGACACACTTTGTAAGTGATGGGAACCACCCTGCATCATTATGGCCATGGTTCCTTCCCAGTCCTTTCTCAAAGGCTTAGGATCATACTGAACATTCACAACATTAGTTACCTTCCCTTGTTTTTGTTGAATTTGGATAGGAGTTCTGTATTGTCAGCTCCTCCATACGCTGGCCACATTGCGTGCAAGATATCTGTGCTCTGTAAATCACATGTTTCTATGCTGGTACCCTCGCTGCAGCTGCCTCTTACAAGTAGGGCAGCTCCTATCTTCTTGCCCTCTTAATGCTTCCTCTGGCTTTATAAATTCATCCCTAACAGGATTTCTTCCTTTACCTCCCAGCAACCCTTAAGCCATTCTCTTGTCCTAGAGTTTTGACGCCGTATCTTATCTTCAGGATTGATCCTGAAAGCATGTATTTGTATGAACAAAGCTTACTAATGCAAGCTGTCTTTAAATCAATCTTCAGAGAGCACAATAAGCCTGTAAAATGCCTGTTGAAAGCATCGCCTATAGGACCACAATATGAGTAGGAATACAGAAGCACACACAGCTCCCAAGGCACTGCTTTTGAGGATCAGCAATTTGTGCTGAGGCTTTACACCATTTGCACCAGCAGTGCTGGGTTTCAGGACGCAAACAAGTGTCTCCATCTTCCTTGATGGTAACTTGCCTTTCCCTTTCCTGCTCTCACCTTCATCTTCACTTCTTTTCTTTCCCTTATTCAAGGTTCCTCCTCTTCTTCAATTTGCTGTTTCTCTTTTATTGTCCCTATCTTTCTCTGCCCTCCTCTTCACCTGTCTCTGTTACTTGCCCCTAGGCACACCTCTTGCCCCTGTCACACAGCTCTTCCAAGTTTTCTCCTGTTGCTTTTAACTGTATATTACTTTGTAACTTCCTTCTGTATTCTGGCAGCTGTTGCTGCTGTCTGTCCTAGCCCTTCTTCCACCTTCCAGAAATCCTTTTCTCCTGTCCAGCAGTACCCATCTTCTTTGTCCTGGTGGACAGTAACTTATTTTTTATTATTGCTTTACTATTTCTCCCATTCACCTTTCCACCCCTGTTGTTCTTTCAAGTAACTTCAATCCTGCAGGACAGCTTGGAAACCTTGAGGGTTTTTTTTCTCACAACCCAACCAAAAGTGTCCTCACTCTGCTTATCGTTGCAAATGAAGATGCTTTGAAAATTATATTTTCTACTTCCATCATTATCACCAGTCTCCTTTCATCCTTTCTAAAACTTAATTTGGGTCTATACTTCACATAGCTTCCTATTTTCACTCAGGTGATTCATGGCAGAAGATAGTCTTTACTGGTACTTCTGTAGCTATGTTCATATACGTATGTACTGGTCCACTTTACTGGCCCACTGATGATACAATACCCAGTCAATGTTGCTACCATGTAACTTGCTCAGGACCAGCAGCTTCATATTGTCTTCTAGCCCACCTTACTCCAAAGTGTTTTATGACGTGGTGTGAGGAGACATAACAGCCTTCAAAGTCCTATCTGCAGTCCAGGAAAAAAACCAAAAAAACCAACACAAAACCAAACCAAAAAACCCCAAACCAACCAACCAAAAACCCAACAAAACAAACACGCAAAGAAAACACACACAAAAATCCCAAAACTAAACCAAACCCAAGGATGCTGCGAGGCAATTTCCTCCCTTCTGAGTTCATATAAATTGTTTGATTTTCTGGTTTGGGGGTCGGATTCACAACAGAAATGTTCCTGTTGGTCTTTCTTCTAACAACTACCCAGCCACCTTCCAAACTCGCTTGTGTTTTTTGCACTCTCAGTTTCTGATGAGAGTGAATATCACAGCATGATGACATACCGTGTTTGTGTACTTCCCTTCAAATTTCTTCTCCTTGTTATGTGTTATGGAAAGTCTTGAGCAACACATTCCTGTCACCTTCACCAGACCTCTCCTGGTTTTATATCATTGCACCATACCACTTGGCTGTTGTCTTTTTTCCCACCCGGAAAGCTCAGCTCAGGCTGCCTGGAAGCCCTCCCCATCTCCAAGCTCTCTCCTCTTACTCTGCTCTGTCTTTTCCAACTATAGGCATTGGATATGTGAGATGTGGACATACCTTGGTATTACTAATAGCACTGAAATGCTTTCCATTATTTGGTGTGCTGCTCTATCCCCAGTCACACCTAACCTTCTGCTTGTCTTTCTGAGCACTGTGGAACATTAAGCAGTAAATAGCCCCGATGATACTGCGACATTCTTGCTAAGCAGTAACAATTGATTTGGAAACTGTCACTATCTTAATATGCTTTCTGAAAGCAATGGAAAAATTTAAAGATACAAAGTACCAAGCAATGTATGCTTTTCTGAATTTGCTAACACCGAATTTCTCTGAAGTCACTTGGCATCATAAGATTCTGTGGTAATTCTCCACCCAGAGTTCTGATTTTGACAGTGAAAACTCTCAATTATCCCTCAGTTTCTTATTTTGCAGCCATTCACATGCGGGGAACTTCAATCTTTCTGACTCTTTGATTTCTTTACAAGTCTCTGGAAAGGAGCTGTAAACACACTTCTGGAAATGGAGGTGCTCTGTGTCATCTTGGTCACCCTCATCTACAAGGTCATTAACTTTTCAGAGATTTCTATTATATTTATAGAGCAAACATCTCTCGAGGAGGTCAAACTGCTTCTCACTCTTCAATATATATTTATCTGGTGTCTACTGTTAGTGGTTTTATTGTATTTGTAGCTAATTTGTCCAGTGGAGCAGTCCATAGCTTCAAGGAGTACACTTGGAGCTCTTTTTCCAAAGGAGTGGAAAGTTGTCACCTTCCCCTCCTGTGACACCAAAGACAATTCAAATGCTGGTTCAGCAGTTTCTTACTTGGCTTTCTTCTGGGTAAAAACCTAGTGACTTGTTACTCTTCATTTACTTTAAATAATCTGCCTCCAGTGCTGTGTCACGAATAACACTGTGTCATTTCTTAACAATGACACGCTGTGTCATTTCTTATCATTGCCCCAACAGCAGAATTGTTACAATTCTGTATTTTTTGTAGCATGGACAAATTCCTTAAATGCTAGTGTTTTTGAATGCCCTTATAAAGACAGAGTGCTTTCATTGCTGTAAGTGATGAAGACAAGTATAGTATCAATAATTAGCTCATTATATCCCACTCTGCATTTGTACAGCCCTTTCTTGGTACTCCATACAGTTCTTTGTATTCTCTTTTACTAAAATCCATCTTCTTGACATCAAACCTTTTCTTCAGTGTGTTAAGGCGGCTTTGAATTCTGATCCTACAACCCAAATGCCTGTTCCTCTTCCGTGCATGAGTTTTATAATCCTGCCATCTGCATTATTATTGAAGATACTGACTCATAGTTTCCAGGATGAAATTTGTGAAATGTCATTCAATGTCTCTCGAAAGCAAACTGATGGCAGTTACTCCAACCATGATCTTTCAACCATGCTCGAAGTCATAGTTTCATCTCAACTGTATTTCCCTAATTTAGTAATGAAATATTAAAAGCCTCACTCAAATCTACTTTCCCCCCTGCTTACACTAAGGTGGCCAGTTACACTGTCAGAAAGGACGTTAGAGTGGTTTGACGTCAATTATTGGAAGGATTCAAGTTGAGTGTTCTTTATAATCTTGTTTTCCCTGGGGGGAGCAGACAAGTGGATTGTGAGCTTGCCCCATTTTCTTTCCAAACATCAAAACACCAATATCTTTATTTTGTCCCCTTCTTAAAGCCAGGTTTTGTGCTCAGCCTTAGGGTTGCCCCTCAGGAGCATCACCCATCTGTGAAGAGTCCTCAGAGGCACCTGCTTACAGCTCAGAGACAGTGAAAACTGGTGCTCCCGGTGCCCCCAGGGAAGTGCCATCAGCCTCTGTTGACTTAAAATACCTCCCATCTATCTAAATACTCCTTAACATATTCTACCTTAATACTGTTCTTCTCTGATCTGCACTGCACTCTGCTGACATCTGTTTATAAGTCAACAATTTTCTTCAAAGACTGGGGCAGACATGAAAACTTCCAGTACATTCTGCATTGCCCCATTAGTTGCTCCTCCTCATCTATTTCTGTTTTTCACTTAGCTGAGCCCTGGCACCATGCCTGTCTGGCAGGATGGACCTCAGTCACACTCCTCCTGCTCCCTCCAACCTTTCCTTTCAACCCATACAATACAAAACCCACCAAACACAACCTCTTGGATGCAGTTGGATGCGATTTCTGTCACACAGGGACGCTTTCATTTTTGCAAGATCAGGTGCAGTGCCACTGCCACCAGTGGCATGGCATTTTGTGAACAATATATATGTGTAGGTTTGTTTCATTTTTTTTCTTTGCCAGGGTCCATGTGCAGGCAAAGAATATAGAAAGTGCAAAATTTAACAGGTATGTATACGTCTCCCACCTCTGCATATTTTGCATTCTGAGATTGATCTATATTCCAGTATTACCGGATTAAAATGGGGTTCTCATTGAATTTTATGTGGCACTCAAAAATAAGATGGTAGAACGACTCTGAATACCACTGTTCTCAGACTTTGTGATGTGAACGTTAAAAATAGACCTCTTTCCCCATTTCTTTTCATAGATTTAAACACCTACAATAGCAGTGGGTCACCTTTCTTCACCATCTTTAAACCTACAAATCATAAAGACACATGACCCAACATAATTACAAGCAAACAAGGGCTTACCAAGTGCCAAGATGAAATACATTTCTTGATTAACTTTCTTCATTTCTTAGTGGTTTGTATACAGCTCACAACTTCGTAACTCTCCCAGTTTGAGTACGAATTATTGTGTTTCTATCCTACTTTATCTCTGAGAATTAGCATATTACACAGCACATTGTGTACCCTGCAGTGCAGTGCTGGATAAGGGCAGCTTTTCAACGGGGCCTTGACTAGCCATAATTTTATGGGCAGACTGAGGAGAACACACCTCCCGCCATTCTTTTGCCCGGCATGTCATGAAGGCTGTACAACATACTGGGTGCAGCACAGGAGGCACCACACAAGGAGCCTACCAGTCTCCGCCTAGGGAGGGAGAGCCCAGAGCTGAGCAACATGGCATAGCTGGCAGGGATGGGGGACTTTTCATCACTTTCATTGTTTTCCAATTAAAATTCCTGCTGAAATCTGGCTCAGCAAGCTCCACACCCTCCCTTGCCTTGCGTCAGTGGTAGGAGAGGCTGTGGATGCGCTACACCACAGCACAGCGTGAGCTGCAGAGTTTGTGTCTACAAAGTTAAGTGTGTGATGCTTTCAGAGGGTAGGGGGAGAGCGTCCACAGTCTCTGCACCACAGGAGAGGTGGAGGCATCACTAAAGGGTGAGGTATGCAAGCAAGAAACAGGCACTGGCTGTCTCTGCCCCAGTTATCAGCTTTCTCAGGTGGCAGGCGCCTCTGCTCAGGGTGGGAGGTTTGGAGTCAGCTGCAGCCACAGCCGCCAGCCATAGTATTGCTGATGACGCAAGTAACCGAAGGGACAGAGATTATGCCACAGCCACATGTCAACAATATTTCCTGAGACAGGATCTGTTCTGACATCTCTTCCCTGATCTGTCACCCTAAGATTACCATAAGGGATGGAGAGGACGGGCCGTCCCAGACCTTCATGCAATCTGATAATAATAATGTTAGTGTTAGCCCAGTTTGCCAAACCCACCAGCACCACTCCTCAAGGATGTCATCCCTTGGACCCAGGCAATACCATGTGAATCTGCTTCCATTACTTCAGCAACATATTTTCACTTTTCTCTTGAGGAAAATACATCAGCTCTTGTTTTTTTCTTGAAGAACTGAAACCATATCTCGATTTAACTCCTCAAGGAAGAAGTGTTCTCAGATCTTAATGAGATTATTCTAACAAGAGTGTGAAATAGGTCACCGTCTACTACAGATATATTGCCTCCTGTAGAGAAAAGAGAGTATGATTTATAGGTGGGAAGAGTATCCTGCATAGCTAATTACAAACTAAATGCCAAGAAAGGTTGATAGTGACCTCTCTCACAATTGTTATGGTTACTTCCAGAAGCTCTTATTTCAAAGATGAAGAATACTGGGCGTTTTCTGGCGCACTTTGGAAGTGCGGACCTGACACTCCTCTAGCACATGTCCTGTGAAGCCCTGCAATATTTTTTACTGCGTTGGACTGGCTATAAGTGCCACAGTAAATCTTGGGCTTAAAAAAAAAGCTTCAGTTGCTTCATTCAACCTCAGCCCCAGCAAGACTCAGTTTCTGGGGCAGGAGCATCTCATGATCCCTTGAAGCAGTGGTGGGGACCTGAAGGAAAAATGATGGCTTTAGAGAGGTTGCGGCACCCCAGCTGCCATCAGGAGGCTGAGAACTGGTGCTCAAGCAATGCACAGGAAGCACTGTGACTAAAATAAATGCCGCTCTACTCCAGTTGTTGCTTTCTCATGAAGCTTCTCAGTGAGTTCATGAGCCATGAAATGCCTTTTGGCATTGTAATGGTTGGGAGACAAGTATTGACATTGTAGGGGGAAAAAAAGGGTGTTCATTGTTCAGTGTACTTCACCTCAGGAGTTATCAGTTAGTTCTAAAGAGAGCCTGTCACCCCAGTGAGGGCCTGGGCAATACTATCACACTGTGTGGCTGTAGTGGCAAACAGCTGTGCTGAGCAATCTGTGAGCAGTGTCTGGACCGAATCTCCTGAGTGCAGCTGCCACAAACACTCAGGGACAGCAAATGTGTGAGGGCAAGCCGTAGTGGCGTGCCATTGATTCACAGCCTGAATGAACAGGCTAATGGGATCCCGTGATGGAGCTGCCATTGATCATTTAGCCAGCAGAGCACTCCCCAGGAACTGGACCAGAAAAGCTATTTATTGAACAGAAAGTAATGAGGTTTCAAAAGGCAGTAACTGGGGAATGACTGTCAACAGGTAAAGAATGTTTTGCTGACACAGGAGGAGTCAGGAGAGTGAGGAAGGTTTGGTAACTTCAGAGCTGTGACAAAGGGAATGGGGCTGGCAAAAAATCCAGGGGGAGGACATGAATCAAGGCAAAAATGAACAGAATGTCTGGAACATGAGGGACATTTTGTCATAGAATCATAGAATGGTTTGGATTGTAAGGGACCTTAAAGATCATCTCGTTCCAACAGATGATTGTCCATCTTATGTTGGGGCCCCAGAGCTGAACGCAGTGCTGCAAGTGGGGTCTCACCAGAGTGGAGAAGAGGGAGAGAATCACCTCCCTCAACCTGCTGGTCACGCTCCTTTTGATGCAGCCCAGTATATGGTTGGCTTTCTTGGTGCAAGCACACATTGCCAAGTCATATTGAGCTTCTTGTCAACCAAAACCCCACAGTCCTTCTCCTCAAGGCTGCTCCCAACCCATTCTCTTCCCAGCCTCTATTTGTGCTTGGGATTGCCCTAACCCATGTACAAGGCTTTGCACTTGGCTTTATTGAACTTCATGAGGTTTGTACAAGTACACCTCTCAAGCCTGTCAAAGTCCCTGATTTATTTATGCTGGTTTGTGATAAGGAAATAAAGTTTAGAGCCAGTGGAGAACCACCTGGATGAAATAAGGGGAGCCACCTGGGGTTGGTGGGTGTAGAGGATGGGGAGGATTTAGCCACAAATCCTTGATGGCTGTGCTTTGAAAGCTCCCTCAACAGGCAGGATAAGGCCAGGGCCAACATGAAGCATTAGATAAGCTCCACAAAGAGAAATTAAAATTAGAAATTGCAAGAACATGCCTGTTTCATCTCTGTTTGAATACCAACATTATTCCTGAACAGCAAGAGTTTACTAGGGCATTTTAAAGTCATGTAAGTCGGTCAGCTTGTTGCCAGAATCTGCTTATCCTCAAAACACATCAAATTGCTTCTGGACAGCCAGCAAATGAGAAACAGGCAGCAGTGAGACATGTTAGTAACAGCCCAAGGACATATTGACAAAGCAGAAGATTCTCAAAAGCACATTTTGCATTTGCAAGTGCATTTTGCTGCATGATGCCTAGGTCCAAGAGTGCCAAAGAAGCTGCTCCTTGCAATAGCAATGTTGCTGCATAGCCCAAGGCCATGTATTCTGTCTGTGGGCTTATTCCCACAAGCAGAAAAGGAGCAGAAAACATCCCACTTAGCCAGCGCTTTGCTTCAGGGTGAGTCAATGACACAGCCCGGTGTGCCCACCCTTAGCCTGGGAGATGTGACGCTTGTCTGCTTCTCTGGGACAGCAGAAAGATGAATTTCCCTCCAGTGCTGTCGGCTTTTTCAGAGTTCCCAGCCCTGGGAGAAATCATCCTGCATAGCCTCGGTTTGGCCACTGCTCACCAAAGGGATGATGGCGTTCGGGTGGTGACACAAAAGGAGTTTTGCTGCTGTATCTTTGGAGGGATTTGAAATGTATATTAATGGGCAGAAAGTTACATTAGTAGAGGTGATTAGAGTTAGTTTTAATTACAGAGAGAAGCTATTTTTTTCAACTTTTAATTAAAGATGAATTAGAACTGTTACATATTTAAAATGTTACTTTCTCTCAAGCTAGCACTTACATTGCTAAAAGCAGTATTCTTTCCTGTGATGATACAGTAAAATGTTGGCCAAACACCAGATAAGAGTTTTCTTAGCACCCAGCTGGGGGACAGTACAAAACCAGAAAAAAGCTCTTTACTTTTTTCCCCCTGGAATACTTTGCAAAGGTTTTGTTCTCATGAACATACACAGCCATCTCTGGTGAGTAGATGCAGCTCTGTACTCTCCACTGGCAGAGTCTCCTGGGCAGCCCACCCTGTCCTGTGCAGCATGCCCTCATTCCAGGGCCCCTCCTGGTGCCAGCCATGGCAGTGGAAGGAGGGAGGTGAGCTGCCTGCCTGTGTCCTTTGCCAGGCAGTCAAAACCAGTGGTGTCCCACCTTCCAAATTCATCACTCCCCTCCTTTTGCAGTGTCCAGGCTGTGAGCCCCTATCCCCCTACCCTCCACACCCTCTGCCAGGCCTTTGACTGACACTGACCTTTGGTAAAAAGGTGAATAAAAGGTAAGAGCCATTTCTCATATGTAACAGAAGGTAACACCATGGGGTCCGATGCTTCCCACTGCATTTCCTTCCTGCTGCCCATACCACCCGCCAGTGGCTGTCTGTCTCAGAGCTCCCTTTTCCTGTTTCTATGCAGCCGGCCACAGCGGCAGCGACGGGAGACCCATGGCGAGGGACACAAGCAAGGCAGGTAAGTGAAACCTTTCAGTGGCTGCTGCTGGCTCAGCCTTCCCTCCAAGCATCCTTTCTGCAGAGCTAAGCCTCCTCATGGGCTGTCCATCACACCACTCATCCCACTGCCACTGCCTGGATAAAAGCACAGTCAAGCCTGCTCACATGCTCACAAAAGTTTTGCCAGTGACTTGTTAATATCTCTCCCCCACCTCAGCAGGGTATAAATCTTCCCCAGTACATGCTCACAATGCCTACAAGTCTTTCAGAGACTAAGATGAAACTAAAGCAGAAGCAGTGGACACCTTTCAAAATGCCGGAGGGATATTCATGACTCGAGCTCACTAATGGAGGTAGATGACTTCCGATTCCTAGAAATTATTAAAATGAGCCTAAGCATCTTTCTAAAATACTCCATAGTCCAGATAAAGCTCTGGGCTTGGGAGATGTGTCACTGATAACACCACTTAAGTCTCTGTTAGGAAATTGTTGTATTGTCTTCTTGTGGTACAACTGCCCAAGAGTCTGTTAGAAGTACAGCATGGCGAAGCAGTCTCATTTAGGAGGAGCTTTCTCTCAGGAACAATTGCCCATCAAGTTGCTTTGTTTTCATTTGATCTGTTACTGTTTTGTCATGTGTATATTCAGACAAGTGCCGCTCTGACCATGCCATCTTTTCTTAAACCAAGAACCAGCAAAACCTTTCCGCCTGTTTCTGAGCCCTCCTGCTGCCCAAGCGGCTGGCATGCAGCTCGCTCTGAGGGCAACAAGACTTACCCTACATGATGGAACAACCAAGAAACTGCTGCCACCATCATTCCAGCTGAGCACTGGGAGAGCTTTACAGCATTTTGCGCCTTGGATGTGGAGGAGGAGCAAAGCAACCTCTGCCCAGCGTTTGGTGCAACTCCAACAGTTGCTGGAATGACTCTCCCAGGCTCTTTAATGCTCCTTTTTATCCTCGTTAGAAATCTGGGGCAGGAGCTAATAATTTTATCCCAAGTTAGGGGATGGTTTGCCTCCTGGCCTGCTTCCCAGCCTGTCTCCATTTTGTTCTTGGGCAGCAGCCAGTAGCTTATTTGGTATATTGTTTCCCTAATTCCTGGCCTCATGGTGCATCACAGCTCAAAGTCCGAAATGCCTCCCCTTGTTCATATTTCCCCACTGACCCACACACACTATTCCTCCAGCCCACACCTTGAATGATTGTCTCCAAACTGTGCTATAAGCAGGGATAATCTTACAGAGACAAAATGTCACCCAACAAATGTTTTCTCAGCGCCAGAATTATCACAGGTGCCTAAGCTGTATGGTGAGCTCAGGGACCATTTATTAGTGACACACTGCCAGCCACTGAAGCAGTTGCATGGTTCTGATCCATGGTGTAAATGGTCTGAGGGGTAATGGAGCTAGGTGGGTGCATACTTCTCACAGGCACTGCTCTGAGCTCACAGCTGTGCTTCTCTCTTCCTGGTAGCCCAATCCTAAAGCGAAGCCCTGACATCACCAAATCTCCCCTGACGAAGTCAGAGCAGCTGCTGCGAATAGATGACCATGACTTCAGCATGAGACCAGGGTTTGGAGGTATGAAATGTGCACATTTGTCATTGTTTCTGCTTTACACTGTCACTTCTTTATACTGTAGCACGTACTCAGGTGAACAAGCAGACTGGCAAGCAGAGCATTTGCCATCTCTAATTTTTGTTATTTTGTGTTGTGACTTCATGACATGCTCAGGTGGAGAGGGGTGCAGTGATATAGCCTTCTTCCTTGGATGAGCAGATAGTGTCCTCAAAGGCATGGAAATGTGATTACAGACAACATAATATTCCTGGTATTCATCAACACTTTCTTTTGATGAAAATCTGCAAATACACCTTATGTTTATTCTTGGATGATGGGAAATCCTAAGATTTCACCTTACTACAGTGATGTGTGTGCATAATCAAATAATGTACCATGTCTACTGACCTGGCCGTTTCATTTGTAACCCAAAAGCAAATATATTTACTGTTAATGCTTCCTCATAGTTTTGTGGTTGTGTGGTAGAGCAACCGAAGCTTTCAGGGAAATGGATGAAGGAGAACACATTTTCTTTCAGCCCATCAGATTAGAGAATGTTGTAATTTATCCAGCCTTTCTGGCTGACAGATGGTCATTCAAATCCAGGATACCATTATATACTCTGATGAAAGAAGATTTTACTGCTCAATGCTCAATATACCAAATACCAGCATAATTTAAAAAGGTTTCAGTTTCATCACAGTCTGCTAATGTGAGCATTATTTGTCTTGACAGAGCTCCCGTAGTGTAATTGCCAGAGGTATACAAGAGCCAGTCAAAGCCTGGAGAAGGGAGAAAAGATCAAAATCCCTATTATATGGAGTCACAGTCAGAGCTCTGGGGAGCCCCAGGCTCAGTGGCACATGCCTGTGCCTTGCAACACATCCCTTCTGTCACCCTGTCTTTTCCACAGCTGAGCAACGGGTGATGTGAAAGTCATATACACAGAGTAGCTAGCACTCAAGGGTGTTAGTAGCCCAAGAGGGAAGTGGAAGTGAGGAAAAAATTCAGAGTACCTCTCCCACATTCCCTTAGCTGCGCCAACACTGCCTATGTAAATGGATGTTCTGCTGGGCACCTGTCTTGAGAGCCCTGGACCCAAGCGCTAGAGCTAAAAGCAATGAAAATTGCATTCAGGTTTTTAAGGGACACATGACACAAGAAAAAGAGAAAGCTTGTAATAGGTCGATGTCATTGCTGATTCTGGTTGTTATTAGGTTTTTATTATGAATTCCCGCAATTTCTACTTCCAATTTGTTTACTGTTGTTTCTATTTCATACTGAGCATCCATTTTTACCTCCAAGATACGAAAGCCAGAGGATTACTTTGTCTCACCAGGTTTATATTTTGCAAACTTTTAATTTTTTCCCACCAGGCCCTGCAATTCCTGTTGGGGTGGATGTCCAAGTTGAAAGCCTGGACAGCATTTCTGAGGTGGATATGGTAAGAGTCACAGAAGAGTTAAGCTCAGATGGGACATCTGGAAACTGCCTAGCCCAAATCCCTGCTGAGAACAGGGCCAGCTAGAGCAGGCTGCCTGGGTTTGTGTCTGTGGGATTTGAATACCTTCAAGGATGAACACTTCACAGCCTTTGAGAGGCAGATTCATGTTCGATCTGAATCTGCCAACAATTACTTCTATTGATCTCATGCTACCATTTCATCTCCCTTTAAGCAGAAGGCAGAAACCTATTTTCTCTTCTCTAAGACAAGATGATACAATGCTGCCAAGACTGACCCAAAAGATGTGGGTTTTTCATTGTCTTAAAAAGTGATAACACGTTTGAAAGTTTTGAGGAGACCAATTAATGTGTTGGTTTTAACGCACTTTGATATACTGCAGACACAGGCTCACTTCAGCCATGTCCTGAGGTGGTCAGGGGTCAGCTAGCTCCCAACTAGAAGTCATGAACCATCCTGAAAGCAGCACTCATTCACACTGTCAAGTCCTGTTCTCAAAGGGCAGCCACAATGAGCTCCAAGGGGAGAAGTTTCCCCAGAACTTGCCTTTTGACACATTAGCAGTTTTATCAGCCCAGCTGTGTGCTGGCAACCAGCATAACGCTCTGCTGGTTATCAGGTTTTTGTTATGAATTCCACACTTACTATAGCTTTTACATATACGTACAGTATCTTCACACTAATAGTGAAGTAGGATTTCAGGGGCATGCAGGACTAATACTGGTGCTCTGCACAGGATGAATTCTGTACTGAGTCTCTGTTCTTTGTTTCCTACCATACAATTAGTAATGTAAAACCAGTCAGATTTTGGTCTTGATGACTTTTGCTGGAAGGGCTTTTTTTATCACCAAACACTGCTGAAAGAAAGATATTATTTCTGCAGGAGATTTTCCATGGGAAAATTCTCCATGCATATGGGACATGTAAACCACAGCCTGTGCAGAAAAGCAGGAGCATAGAAAGGGAACATCTATTTCAGCTTTTGAGTGAGCTGGGTATCTACAGTCAAGCAATGACTTGCAGGGTACAGTAGGGTTGCAATGCTGAAGCATATAAGGATGCACATTGCCCCCAGCCCTGGGGAGCCCTCCAGATGACTCTTCTGTCTCCAGCACTCTTGGCACTCTAACTGCCAGCCATAGGGACTCCAAGATTTCATCTCTCCTGGGATGGTCCCAGCCCTTCTGGTTGAGGAGAAAGCTTGTGAATATGGCCAAAGAGCCCCTGGAAAGTTTTGGAACTTGAAAGCAAAGAGAAAGAACTTGACATTGAGGTTTTTAGAAGTAAAAATAAAGCATCAAACACACTCATTTTTAAAGCAAGCATTATGATTTTGAACAACTTCCCTTGGTTTTTGAATACTGCCCCTGCACATCATGCTGCAAATATCCAGTAATATGGGAAAAACACTGTATGGCCTCAGGTAAAAAGAACATTCATGGTCAATTTTGGCGATTCACAAAACAGTGATGGAGAAGACTTTATATTGTCAGAATCAATTCATTTTAACTTGTGCAGCTTTATAGAAAAAGGCCATAGTTTTTTGCAAGACCGTTGCTTGTTTTTTGAAGAAGAGACAGCAGTGACAGAGATATTCAGTCTGCACTAAATTAAAGCTTGAGGAGTTACATATATCAGTGTTTCCTTTTTTTTCTCTTACTTTCTTACTATTTGCAAGAAAGTGGTAAAATAATAGCGGACATTATGAAATTTCATTAGGATTTTAGAATTCAGATTTTTTTCCCCCAATTAATTTGAAGACTTATAAATATCTATTATAGCTCAGAGACTCTGTGTCCTGGTTTTGGCTGGAATAGAGTTAATTTTCTTCCTAGTAGCTGATGCAGTGCTGTGTTTTAGCTTTAGTCTGAGAACAATGCTGGCAACACACCCACGTTTTAGTTATTGCTAAGTAATATTTACTCTGATCAAGGACTTTTCAATCTCATGCTCTGCCAGTGAGGAGGGGCACGGAAAGCTGGGAGGAAGCAGAGACAGGACACTTGACCCACACTAGCCAAAGAGGTATTCCATACCGCAGCACGTCATGCCCACTGTATAAACTGGGCGCAGTTACCCAGAAGGGCCGATCACTGCTCGGGTCAGGATGGATATTAGTCAGTGGGTGGTGAGCACTGGTATTGTGCATCACTGGTGTTTCTGGAGTTTTAGTACTCTCTCTTTTTTCTTTTTTTAATTATTATTAAATTTTACTTTATTTTAATTGTGAACCTGCTCAATCCATGGGGTTTATCTTTCTTTTTTTTCCCTTTATGAAGCATTTCCAAGAATTTTGTTGGCCTCTAGTATAATAATAGCACAGGCTGCAAGTAACAAACCGCTTCTACTGAAAAAAGACTGCAGAACCCCCCATATTTCAGAATGCTTGGAAAGTGCTGTGGAGAAAAAGTTCAATTGTCAAGTAATTAAAAAAAAACCTCAGCACCTCAAACTTATCTGACCTCTACCTCAGACACCAGGGCTGACTTATGAGCCTTAGACACTTCCCTCAGCTTATGGACAACATATTATGCTATACGCAAAGATATTGTGCTTATAAACATTTGTATGTGATGTTATCTTCGGATATGTGAGGTCTTCATTGAAAAAAGGAATAAGGCACACCCAAGTGTATGTGCCTCTGGGGTCTGATTACCAATACAACAGAGCTCAAAGAGAAGGAGCATGCCTCTGATCTAAAAGTACAGTGTGTGGGGAGAAACACCAGAAAAACCTATCTTGGTCAAATACCAAGTCAAAACGAATTCCATGGCTGTCCTAGAGGGAGAGCTCTCACTGCAACATGCTCTTCCAGCTACCTGGGGGACGGCAGTTTCCAGAGCAGCATGAAGAGCAATGCAGGCAGCAAATGCTTCTTCACAGTTGGGTCCAGAAATGCAGCATCATATGGGGTTGTGGGATTAAGTGGTCAGCAGCACTCTCCACCCACCTTGCCTTGGCACATCTGCCTTTTGGTCCCTGGAATGGCTGCAGACATCAAAATGCAGTATTTACATTTTGGAGGCGCATTCACTGCCTGCATGGCCTCTGATTTCTGAACCCAGTAAGTCAGCCTGATCTGGGGAATAAACAAGCTGCAGCCAGTCATGCCCCTCCTGCAGTTCAGGGGGTGGATATTCCTTCAGGAGTGGTACTTTACAGCTTGTGGTTTGTCCCAGAGAGAAGAAATCACTGCTGTGCCAATAAGGTGTATGCTGCGACACAAGCCTGTTTGTTACAGGACTTCACCATGACGCTTTACCTAAGGCACTACTGGAAAGATGAGAGACTGTCCTTCCCTAGCACCAACAACCAAAGCATGACCTTTGATGGCAGGCTGGTGAAGAAAATCTGGGTCCCTGACATGTTCTTTGTCCACTCCAAGCGTTCTTTCATCCACGACACCACCACAGACAATGTCATGCTGCGGGTCCAGCCGGATGGGAAGGTACTTTACAGCCTCAGGTAAAGCTGCATTCAGTCAAAGGGAGTTATTAGTGGAGTGAGAGAGCAAATGGTTTAATTGATTCCCGTAAAGTGCTTTTGCATGACTTCATACTGAAAAAAAAAGTGTAACAAAGAATGAATGTGCTAACCATCCACCGACATCTGAGTCCCTGTGCAAGTTCATTAAGTGCTTGCCACAGAAAGTCAATCTCTATGCTAATGCTGCTGCTTCCACCAGTGTACCTTTGCCTTGTGTGCATTGTTATCCAGTGCTTCTACTGTCAGAAAGCTGTAGCCAGATGTCATAGCCCCCTTGGGGCATCTTGCTGGGGACCAGTGAGCTGTGGGGCACACTGATGAAGAGCATGGCATGATGTAAGGAAGAGAGCAGTTTCTGATAATAAACAGAAGTCCAATGCAGCTATAGTTATCCACTGTGCAACAAAGTCTCTAGGCCTAGTAAAATGTGCAATTTCTATTCTAATAGGTAATTATGAAAAAACATAAATTATACCAAGCACAGCTTGAGCTTCATGATAAGCAACAAACCACGTAGAATATCCTTTAGCATCTGAAGTGACTAGCTTCAGAGCAAGGGTATATCGCTCCAAGTGACTCACATGTATGGTTAAAGCAAACCAAACACTCGACTTTGGCCTTTCCTGCTTATTGCTCACTTTTCATGTGAAATGCATAAAAGCGACTCAAAGGGGCATTTTGGGTAGACTTTGTTTTGTCCTCTAGTTTGAGGGGTGATCCCAGTCCTGGCTTTCTCCCTTATTTTCCAACTGGTTGATCAGCTTTGGGAGAAACATTGCTGACCTAAGTCTGAACGTTATTAAAGCAGGAATTTTTTCTTTCTGCTAACTAACACTTTCATACTTGGAGAGCTTTCATACTTTTATACCAGGTGGGGAGCATCTGTCAGTCTCCAAAAGAAACTAAAATCAGTGCTTCAGTTTTCCTTGGCTGCAGCTCCACTCAGTTAGGAAACAAGTCTTGCCAAATGACCCTTAAGAACCTATTAGAGAGGAAATTGCTGTACAATATTCGGACGCAAGAATGTCAACAGCCTTCACAGAATGAAATAGTAAAACACATACTAAATAAACAAAGCATCAGATGACAGATAATGTATTCTGAAGGACCGAAGAGAATGAAAATCTGACTGATAGGAGGTCAGTATCAGCAAAATGCATACGTAGGTTTAATGAATGATAAGGTTACAGAAGCTGTGAAGACCTTTAAGTGCACTGTAGACAGCAACCTTAGGAGTGGCAGAGGTAGATCTGAGCCTGCCATGAAGTGAGAAATTCATCTTCCCAGCCTGCTGAGGTGTTCTATGATTTTATGAAAGGAAGGCAAGCAAATAAAGTCTTGATTCCCTGTGGGGCATCCTTTTGAGAAGAATTTTCTTATTCTATGACATTTTTATCTTTCTGTATACTGGAATTCAACGCCTGAAGAATGTCTACCTTCTCCTTATAAAAGCTATTTCTTCACTCAGCATGTTAGACAAGGTTCAGGGATTCCTTAGTCCTTTGCAAAGTTTGCTCAGGCCCTTAGTACAACAAGAAAAAAGACAATAAAATGTCATATTGCTGCATGATACCAATCTTCTGCACAGCAAGCCTTTATGGTGTCTAAAGAAGATGCGAATAGAAGAAGATCATACTACTCAGATCCTGCCATGCATAGTCTTGTGCTTAAACAGTTGTCCTTTATACAATGGTGGTGAATGTCTTGAATAGCAAATTGGCAGAGTTTAATTATTTCTTTCAATGGTGATTGAAGATTGGAGTGCTTGAATGCTGGGGAAGTACAAATGCTGGTCTCCCCTTAGGAGCAAATGGGTCACTACTGCCTGCCTGCCTTTGCTGAATGCCTTTGCCTGTAGATTGTATTTTTCCTTGATGTCTGCCTTTTTAACATTCTTCACCAGACTTTGTCTTCTCTTGTCCGGGAAACTACTGTAGACCTCACTGGCACCTAAACAAGTCTGAGCCAAGCACTTGCACTCAAAGACTAAATCCAGATAGGAAAGCGACATAGAAACAGAATCATAGAACAGTTAGGGTTGGAAAGAGCCTTAAGATCATCTAGTTCCAACCCCACTGCCATGGGCAGGGACACCTCAGACTAAACCATGTCACCCAAGGCTCTGTCCAACCTGGCCGTGAGCGCTGCCAGGGATGGAGCATTCACAGCTTCCTTGGGCAATGCATTCCAGTGCCTCACCACACTCACAGTAAAGAACTTCTTCCTTATATCCAATCTAAACTTCCCCTGTTTAAGTTTG
>WYDI02006311.1:0-17278 GCA_009867235.2 Psittacus erithacus | reverse complement strand
GGAGACCTCATAGCAGCCTTCCAGTATCTGAAGGGGGCCTATAAGGATGCTGGGGAGGGACTTTTCGTTAGGGACTGCAGTGATAGGACAAGGGGTAATGGGTTAAAACTTAAACAGGGGAAATTTAGGTTGGATATAAGGAAGTTCTTTATTGTAAGGGTAGTGAGGCACTGAAATAGGCTGCCCAGGGAAGCTGTGAATGCTCCATCCCTGGTGCTGTTCAAGGCCAGGCTGGACAGAGCCCTGGGTGACATGATTTGGTGCGAGCTGTCCCTGCCCATGGCAGGAGGGTTGGAACTGGATGTTCTTAAGATCCTTTCCAACCCAAACTATTCTATGATTCTAAGTTAAAATTTCATTCTTTTACACAAGCATTGAAATGAAACTTTCTTGTGTCTTTATCCAACAAACAAAAGAAGTTTAAAACTAAAATCCAGCATCTAAATCTTTTCTTGTCAGGCACTTTCTGGGGGTTTTCCACACTGATAGTCCAACAGCTGGTTGCTTAACATTTTTAAGCATTAGAGAATTTCTTTTAGTTCTGCTAGACAACGTGGCCAACACTTTAAAGTGACAATAATTTAAAGTGACAATAGCTTAAAGCTTGTTACTGTCATAATAATGGGAGCATAACATATTTCAGTGATGCATACAGACTGTGCCTTATGGAGTTAAAAGTAATTACACCCATTAAAAATCACCCACTTATACAAAAATTACAACCTCTAATGAGGTTCAAAAAATCCTGAGTGGATCTCATCTGTAATCTCTGTATTTTTACATGAAAGACATACTTAGAGACAAAACATGATGAAAATAATGTAAAGAATCTCCCAAATCAATTAAAAGTAATCAAATAAAATCAAAGTAATTGAACATGGAACAGCAAATGGCATAATTTTCAGCACACACTGTTACAACAATTAGCTCTGCAACTGCTGTTTTCAAGGGATAAGGATTATTTCCATTAATAAATGTTTACTTAGAAGATTTATAACTCTGCTTCCACACAAATATGGTAGGAATATTTTCCTTCAAGAATGACTACAGGAATGCATCAGCAAGCAGGTCTCTGCTGATATTTTTAATGTGAACCCTGAATCACACCGAGCTATCTCCATACTTTTGTTGTCCTTTTCCAAAGTTCAGATTTCTACAAACTGCTATCCCTGAGTTGCTGGAATGGTTAACTTTTTTAGTAATAGCATTATTTTACATTTTTCACATCAAAAGAAGTTGAACAAGAATCACAAATGTGTAGAACACAGGAAAGGAACTCATAACTAGAATGGATTAATTTAGAGAGCTGGAGATTTTAAGCAGATGACAGCAAGAAGTACTAATGCAAATGTCTGCAGCGATCTTAATTCAGATTTATCATTCTGACATAAAACATTATGAATGGTGTGTACATAATTTCGTTTAATCCAACTGTGATTTATGGTGCATACATTTACACTGATCTAGCCAGAACAAATTAATGTACATGACACTCCCATACACACAGTTCAACATGACATTACACTTCATTTCTAGTAACACGCAGTACACTGAAAACTGGTAATAACTGACTGTGAATAAAAGACTGTGAAATTTTCAGAGGTAAAATTTTACTATCCTAGTTGTTTTTAAAGCATAAGAGAAACTGTAAAAAAAAGTCAAAGTTGGAGGAGGGGTCAAATTTAACAAACAAAAAAACCAGAGAGCTGTCCTAGGCACCAATTCCGCGAACAACTTCTTTAGCAACTTTCTTCAAAGCAAAAAGAATTACAAATTTGTGTGGAAACAAAGAATGATGGCCAGTACCAACATTTCCCCTGCTGCTGAGTGGCTCTCCCATACAGGCAGTGCCAAGGCTGTGAACAGATGTCAGCTCCGAGACCTGTTGGTCCAAACTCTTGCTACTGCCCAGTCAGAGATTATTCTGACAAGCATATCCTGCAAAACCCCTAAAAATCTGGCAGGTTAGCCCAGCTTCAGTAGTCTGGTCAGTGTGAGGCAAGCTGAGAGAACAGGAGAGCATGCAGTACTCCTCCTTTTAAGATTACTATAATATCATAAAGTAATTTAGTCTGGAAGTGACCTGTGGAAGTCATCTAATCCAACCTTCTGCCTGAAGCCAGTTTGACTAGAGCAGGGAATTGTTAAGACAAGCTCTGAGCGTCTCAAAAAACAATACCACAACTCCTCTGGCCAACCTGCAGTGGAGTTATATTACATAGGGTTTATATATCATTCATAAAAGGTTTTCTTATATTCATCTGGAATTTCCTATGTAACAGACAGACCTTATTTAAGGGAATTTACCCAGCATAACTGACTTTTCATGTAATTTTCCCATTTAATTGTCACTATTTATATTACCTGAAAGTACATCAGATGTATTCTCTGAGCATTTCATTTACACTGTCTTGGAGTTTGTTTGGATTTTTTGGTGGTTGGTGGGGGGTGTTGTTGGGTTTTTTGGGGGTTTTTAAAGTTAGAGGAGGAAATCATTACACTGGAATCTTAAACTCACTGTAAGTTTATGTTGATAGGCTAAGTGTACCAGCAAAGAGTGCAGAGCCATCTGCATACCATGAATAATTTGGGAAGCTTCATGTACACTGTTATGAAAAAAACAAAAAAAAAAAGGGCAGAAAAACTATCCCCTTTGTTTATTCAATGCCATTCAGTATTTAAAGAAAGGCAGCTACTTTCCACTGCTAGACTAAAGACTACAAAAAGTTCTGTGGATCTGTTTCTTTACTATCTCTTATTTCCTCTGTCCTTTCAAAGTAGCCCTATGTCATTTCCAATGCTGTAGCTAAAAAGTTCAAAACCCTGACATAAAAACAAAACAAGGAAAAAGCAGTTCAATAACTGCTAAATGCCAAATTAAAATCAGCACAGGAGTCACCTCAGTGGTTTCAGCAAAAGCAAAAGCAAAGTGTGCTGGAGGCACAACTGTCTCTGCTCTTTGGGGCAGGATGCCCTTTCAGAAAATACAGTATTTTCCACACTCTGTGAATCTCAGTCCACAATTTAGCTACACACAAAGCAGCATAAGTATGTTTAAGGTCATTCTGATTTTGTTTTCTTATTCCCCAAATGCCGTTTGAACCTTGGGAATCTTATCAAACCTACTGACTAGCCATGGCAGGGGAAGGACAGTTTCAGACTGCAGACTTCAAAAAACTCGTATCTCAAATTTTCTAACAAAAGGCTTCAGCTGCACTGATTCCACCCGAGGTATAGCCAGTTGAATTTAAAATTCCATTTCACTGGATAGGAAAGAGGTAGGTAAAAACATCTATTAAGATTTACAGCTCCAAAATACAAAAATTACAAATAAAATTTCGTAAGGAGACCTGCTGTTGAACCAAAGTATCTTATTTTCTTTTAAGAAACAAAATTACTAGTTACTGTACGCAGAGCAAAAACAGAGCTGAACTGAAGTTGCATAACTTAAAAACTACCCAGACAAATGAACTGCATACAAAACCATCCAGTGGTTATGCTCCCAGGAAGCTTTAATACTCTGTAATGATTTCTCTTGTCCTACCATATGTCAACTTTGGCAGCCATTCCCCAGCAACTATTGTCAGTGCAGACGATCTGACTCTGGAATCTCACAAGCCATTACACCTCCCACAGTCTGCAAGCATTAAGTGGAATTTTTTTTATCATCTTCAAAGGCACATTTATGGTTTCTTTAGTTGTTGCATCACTAAATGAAAGGAACGGATTAAATGGGTTTGACATGAAAATTCATCATAAAGGAAGAGCTTCAAAACCCTACCTTACTAGATTTGTTTAAGGCCTTTTATTATACAAAACAGAACTGTAAGAATTCAGGACAAAACTTTCTCAAATTCTGGCCCCACAGATGTTAGCAAAAGCTTTTATGTCAGCCTGGTCAAGAATTCATCTCTTGGTTTCGCACTAAAATTTACCTTGAGTGAAAAATCTTGTAGGTGGACATTATGAAACAGATTAGAGTTAAGTTCAATATAAACACATAGACAGATGGATAGATGACAGCACCTGCAAATGTTACTGTTTGGGTAAGACTAAGAAACAAATTAATTACATACAGCACCTTTATTTTGTTCTCAGATGCAAATATTAGGCAAAACTGAATTAAAAACAAATTCGTATTAATAAACATTTTTCTAGCAACAGATCCAAACATGTAGATTATTAATGCCACACTATTCAGATTCCCCTGGTACATAAAATGAATTATTTTAGGCATAAACTAAACAACTCATGCTTTGAAACATGTAATTTACTGAGTTACAAGGAGTCAATCTGTGTTATGGCTAAGACTTTTAAACAAGGAAGATGTGAGCAATTTTAGAGAAAAGAAAAACTGACATTCCAACAGGAGTTTCACTGCAATTGGCCAGCAAAGACCTTTCTTTTTTGCCTTTGTTACACAGGGCAGTCATTTCCGCCTCCTCAAAGCAAAGGAGCAGCAGTAAGCTGCCGTTAGGATTCGCTGATTCAGTGAACCTGTAGACACAGAGCACTGCCTCTGTCACAGTTACACTACCTTTTATTCACGATACCTTTCTTTCAGCTGGGGAGAACACGAAACATCTTTTGTACTCAAGAAATTTTAGGTTAGAACTCAGAAAGTAATTTTCACAATAACTGAAAGGAAAAGAGAAACTCCTTACCACTACGAAAAGCACAGTCTGTGTATAAAGAAACATAAACAGGAAAATCAGCATAACTTTTGCACTGTGGTTTACAATGCACTTCTGCATCACCATGGTTGAAAGCTCATTTCTGTGAATACACAGACATCAGGTTTTTATTAATTTCTTTAAGTTGAAAGGTCTCAGTCATGAAGAGAAAGATCAGTGTCACTGATCAGAAAACATGGACAGGATGACTCTCAAAGGGATTAAATTTAATAAGAGTAAAATAGACGATAAAGAGAACACCTCCTAATTAACCGAATGTAGTGACTGGGTTTTTTTTAAATCAACATTCTTAATCTGCAGCAACATAAGTACATAATAATAAATGATTATGATTTAATGAAAGCAAACATAAATTTAAAATTTTAAGTTATTTCGGTAAACATATGAAAACATTGATGTCAATCCAGAAAGCACCAGTGAGAGTTCACCTGGGACACAATGTATACTGACCATTCACAGAATCACAGAATCAACCAGGTTGGAAAAGACCTTTAAGATCATCAAGTCCAACCATTACTCCAGCACTGCCAAGACCACCACTAAACAATGTCACTAAGGGCCTTGTCTAGACAATCTAAAGTAAATTAATTTGAGCTGGAAAAAAAATAGGAAAGCACTAATATGACAATTGCAACTATGGAAAAGATTTGACCATTAAGTGATGGTGGAGATCTAATAAGGCTTGTATGGCCATTTATTAGCCATGACTATTTCCATGATGTACATAAGGAATCATGAAGCATCTTCATATTGAGCATATTCTTTTTACTTTAACGTCTTTTGAAGCAAAACATATGTATAAAATCAAACAAAAATGAACACGACAGTCTACCTCTTTTCTGCTTTCGGGGGTAGAGGGTATTTTATACGACAGTATAAAATCAACAATTAAAATTAAAATAATTAGATTTTACTAAAAAGATGGTTTGTTCCAGATTTGGTATTTTTGCAGGAAAGAGTGAAATGAGTGATTCTATCTCCTCCATATCTGCCATTTTCCTATAAAGGAAAAAGAGTTCAAAGTGCTCATGCCTGCATTAACATATTAGACTATTCTTTAAGAGTCTTGCACAATATGGTCATAGACTCTTATGACCAAAATACCTTCAAATAAATTCCTAGAAAACAGAACTATGAATACTATTGTACTTCTTCTGACTTTGATCAAGCTACATTGAGTTACCCTGGCTGAAAGCTGCCCCAAAACATGAGTGTCAATTCCTGTTTCCAGTATCACAGAACAGAGGAAAAGAAACAAAAGACTCAGACAACTAAGGTAAGGTGAAAATTAAACCCAAGCACTTTTTCTTGCAAGGAAGTACTGAAAACAGATTGTTCCCTTAATATTTATATATAATGCTAATAATATAAGTTCTTTAAGACCAGTAAATAATTCCAAAAGTGCCTTTAAAGGTGGTGATACTCACTTCCCCCATTTTACAAGAGCACAGCAATGATAAAGCAAGTTTGGGGAATAAAGTTGCCCAAACAGCGCAAAAGAATGGTAACACAAGGTTGCCCTGCTTTTGGCTGGTATAATTTTCTTCCTGGTAGCTGGTGCAGTGCTGTGTTTTGGCTTTAGTCTGAGATCAATGCTGATAACACATTGATGTTTTAGATGTTGCTCAGCAGTGCTTACCCTGATCAAGGAGTTTTCACTGTCCCAGGCTTTGCCAGTAAGGAGGGGCACAAGTTTATTTTAATCAATAAACTGGTTTTATCTCAGTTACAAATGTGGTGCTTAGTTAAACCACAACACAGGAGCAGACAGCAAATCTTAGAAGTCTCAGCCCCACATCCAGCCGTTTTATCACATTCTCCTCTTCTTAAAACTATTCATTGAGTGTACAATGCAAGTATCTTTTAGATTAAAAACTAAAAGATGCCAATCTCCTGGCTTTATTGTTCAAGTGTTGTTGTACAGCTCTGTATTTACATAATACATATAAACCGTCTCTTACTTCATTATGAATACTCATGATAAACACGCACTGCCATGTGCACTGATTTTCAAGTCTATAGCCATGTGTATTTAGTTGACAAAGGCACACAACGTGTTAACTACAGTAAGGAGTTTAGAGAGGTGTGGGTCATGTGATCTGTTTCCTGCGCCTGTAAGCAGCCCACCAGGGACAAACATGCCAAAGCTGGCTGATGCCTCCTGAAGCAGCATGCAATGGAATATAAACTGCACCAAATGATCAAACACACCTGAAACTTAACCACACTGAAACTACTTGCTTATTGTCCTGACTCAATGCAACTGCATCAGACTTGTACGTAGAAAAGCTAACTATTTTTGGTCCTAGAAAGCTTGGTTCTGAGGACCCAAGAGAACAAACTGTACTTGGACAAAACAGAGAAGAGGAAAAAAAAAAAAAGGAAAAGGCAATCATGTTCAACAATAGACCAGCATTTATCTTGACGTCAGATTTCATCCATGATGCTAAGAGATGGCATCTGGTCATTTTAGGGTAATGGTTTGTGGTGCAGGTCAGTGGGAGGTATTTTAGAACAAAAGGTTTTCTAGGCATGTAACAATTGTACATAGAGAAGTGGAAAATTCCATTTCAGAGAAAGAGGAGTTGCTTAAGCACAGTGTGGTTCCAAAATCCAAAGAGTGTCCTTGAATTTTAATATAAACATGTTATGGTATTTTCAAAAAAAAAAAAAAAAAAAAAAAAAAAAAAGGATTACAGTTAATGCTAGGAATCCCAGTAACAAATTGATTCTATATAAAATATGAGTATTTTATATATTAACAGAAAATAAAGTCCAAGTAAATAAATTCTTATTTCTTTCTCAAAGATAAGACAAAAACCACAAAATAATTGCTACTTTCGTTCTTCTAAAATACTGTATGATATGTAAGTAACCAGCAACAGAAAAAATGCCTGCCATAGAATTCTGGTGAACTAAGATACCTGACCTTGCACTAAAGTAAAATTTTCCATAAATGACCCAAATGACCATAACCAGGCATGTTTTATTTCTCTCCTTCACTCACACACTGCACCTCTTACACTGTAATTGTACAAATGGGTCTGCGCATGAATGTCACCTTAAAGAAAAACAAAAGAAGTCCTTCTCCTGACTAGAAATCTATTTCTTTTCCATTCAAAGCAAGTTGCAGGTATCAAATACAAAAGGATATTTCAAAATGCAGAAGTATCTTAAAATATAAAGATATTCATACAAAAACAAAATGATCACACACTTCTTTGGACAGTGAAGCAAAATCTGATGAACTGCTGCATAGGGAGAAATATGCTAAGGAATTACTTTGATCAGAAAACATATTTTATCTTTATAAAAGGTAAGTTTTGAGACACATCATCTGTTGGCCCAAGCAAATCAGTGAAGGGGTTAAATGAAAAATTGTACCACAGTGAAACTAGAAAATTAATTTTTCTACAGTGGGCATTAAAAAGGAATCTTATGCTAAAATGAGATGGTCCTGCTCTGGTACCATAATATTTCTACACCTTCTCTTCACTTGGGATCTCCACAGAAGAGCCATCTCGTGTGTACACAGATAGGCTTGAACTCTGAGTGTACTCAAGCTCTTCAACCTTTAATAACTTTATAGGCTAAGCTACCACCAATGTCAAAGCACTACGTGCAGAGTTTCTAGAAAATTAACTGCCTCTTTCACCACTCAAAATCTAATCAATTACTCTCCATGCCTACAAACATCAAAATTACTCTAATTTCTTAGGAGCTCTCTAAAATCTAATATTTGAAATATAGCTCGCTGCGTAATTATTTCCCATAACAAATGTACTACTTTGAATAACTGTTTAGAATCTTTTCTGGAAAACATAACCCCAAACCAAAGCTGATTCTGTATTGAATATGAATCATCCTATAAGCACTTCATCTCATCATAAGGGTATATATACAAAAAAGTTGAAAGCAAGAATATTTTTCACAGCCATATCAGAATTATTTTTTTTTTTTTTTTTTTTTTTTTTTTTTTTTAAGACGGGAAATGTGCTTCCCACATGCCTGTTACAGACATCATTGGTGTCAGAAGTCAAGCTAGGTCTGCATTCACACTATGTTAAAGTTTTATTAAGTACTACCTTTTTCTTTGCTGAAAGGGGAAAGGAAAAGACACCTCCTGAGGGCACATGTTGCTGCCATCAACACAGAATTCAGAAGAATCCTTTGCTCCATGCTCTGCACCCTTACTGACTGTAAGCATCATATGCCAGCCAGGGATCGCAATGCTTTTCAGTGTTTTCAAGAGAAAGCATGTTCTCAGTTACAATTCTTGAGAAACTTGTTTTGAAAAGGCTTACCCAGAAAGTGAACAGAACTATTCATTTCTGCTTATCTAGTGTAAATCTGTCAAATAGAGATTAACAACAGAGTAACCTCTATTCCTCCACAGCAAAAGCTTTGTATCTGATTTCCATACTCCTTTACATAATTCATAGACAGATGTCACTTGTGTGCGTTATGAAACATCGTATGACAGGTAGGTTGGATTGTATTTATCAGAAAAGGTCAAAACTAAATTTTTAGTATTCTGAAATTTTAAGAGGATTTGATATGGTATGAGTATGAAATATTTTAATGAAAAAGAAACGATCAGCACAAGGAAAAAAATCACAATAGATGATGATGTGTACCTTGAAATTAAAAAGGCTTCTTCTCCATCACAATGGTCTTTTAGAATGAAATCTTTCTCCGCTTTTAAAAACTCATTTCCATCGTAAAATTAATTAAAGTTGACAGCAATGGTGGGGAATGCTAGCAAGAAATTAAACAATATTTTCCTTTAAAATTTGTTTCAGTAAAACTGTACTGGAAATTATCATAAAGTTTATTTTACTATCAAATAAGTCCTTACATGTTTCTGAATTAAGATGCCCATAAAAGAAATATTATCTTATACTATCTGAATATGGTGTTGAAATCCATATTTATTATTTTATATTAAGATATACATATTTTAAGTTATTATTTTGTACCTCTTTTTTAAATTAAATAGAAGATCATCTTTGTCACTGAGAGCTCACTATAAAAAAAAAAAATCTCTGGTAATTCAAACCTACAATAGTGAGAGTTTGCAAACAGTACCTCTCTACACAAATAAACTATAACAATCATAGCTCAACAAACTTAACTGTTATAAAACCACTGGAATTTTACCACATCTTAAAGCAAATCCTGCTTCCACAGTACGCAAAGCTAATGTAAGAGCCACTTTTAAATAATGTGAACAGAGTGACTGTTGAGTATATTTAGCTTTTTGGGAAAGTTTAATAATGTAAGTACAAACTTGCAAACTATTACTGCCCGTGCCCTCTAGCGTACCTGGTTTTTTAAGTGCCATATTCCAAGACCTTTTAAAAAAACCTCTCCAGATCTGGAAAAATCATCAAGCAGCAAAGTACTTACAGAACTGTTTTAGATATGTGGTTGAAAGACTTCAGCCAAATAAAATATTGTCAAGTATCAGATGCCTGATAATGCATCTGAGGAGTAAGACAACAGTAAGATACAGGACTACAACTGAGGAGAGATGCAGCTGACTAGTGATAAAGAAATGACAGAAAGCCATTACAGAGGGTCAAGCAGCAAGAATATAGAGAAGGAGAAGTCTTTCTAAAAAGAGAGAAAACAGACAAGACAGAAGACAGGAAACCATGTGGTTAAAATCACATTTTTGTCACTGAGCAGTGCCATTTCAAGAGCTGGACCAAGACAGAGAATCTTTCAGCACAAACTGTAGGACAAAAAGCCAAAACACAGTATTTAGCCAGATGTTAGCCTTTAGCTGCCTATGAATCCTACTGGAGAAACAGAATGGACATGAGGTACTATCCTATCTCTAAAGGGTACAAAAACGTGAAAGCAAGCTGAAAGTAGAGGTGAGGTAAGTTAATCGTGGCATTGTACTTCATCCTGGTTTAATAATGTTAGATGTCTGCCTCATCACTGAAATATCAGATTTAAACATAACTTTCTAATACTCATACACCAATTCTTCTGGATCTTGCTATTACTCCCAACATGTGAAAGTCCTTCTGACATAGCCCCTCACTTTTTAAATGGCAGAGCATTCCACAGCCTAAAGATGCACAGTGAGAAATTTCCTTTTATCAGTTTGGCCTTCCCCACTTTTCAGTTTCATTCTGCACTTATTTTGGTGTGAATGGCCTTTAAAACCATCAGTTTTAATAGACAAGCATTGATTCTTATGTTGCTCCACTTATACAAAGCCACAGACTCTCTCATTAAAATACACTAACTGTAATGTATGATCGACTTCATGCTTATCCCACCTTTATGCCCACAAATTTATACCCTTTGAGCCCAAAAGACTGATTCTCTTCCCTATCATTAACTACAGAGTAGCTGAAGACACTCTGGTAAACAAGAAGAAATCTTCATTTTAACCACTTAATTTCAATTTAAAAAAACTAAGTTTTTAATTCTAGTTATGCCACAAATAGCATTGCTTCACATAATTATTGCTTTTGCATTGGAAGTAATCTTCTGTTGGTTCTCGAAACCAAAATGCAGGAATAGGACAGTTCTGGAGAAAGCATGAGCTGAGAAGGGAAATAAAACTCCCTGTGTAATCACCTCTACTTTCCTCAATGTCAACTACTTAGTTTCTGTGTCCTTCACAACTCTTGTCCTTTCTCTTGCTGTTCTTCCAGAAGGATCATTTTTTGCAGCTGAGGTGCCCATTACTGCAAACAGATGACATGAGGCCATAATGCTCATTTTTCATAATGAGGTCATAAAATTTTCCATACAGTTTTCCACCCTGTTTATTATGTGAGTCTTGAACAAGCTTGTTTTCCTGTGTTATCATAAATAATTTCAAACTGAGGAATACTTTTTGTATAGCTAAGAAGCAAACTTCCTCAAATCCCAATTTCACAAATACTGTCAGCTGACACTGAGATAAGCAGCACTGCAAACAGCATGAGAAGGTTAAATACAAAATACTTCTGTTGGTAAAGTTGGTTAGCTTGAGCTATGGGTTTATACATTGTGTGAACAATTAGGTAGTGTTTTCCATAGCTAGTGTGTTTTGTCAAACTAATATTCTTATTTGCATCTACATTAATTTATGCAGCAATTAGATTAATATAGATTTGCTTATATATTAAGAAAGATTCAAATTTCAGGGGTAAGTATGTAAAACGAACAGCAGCATTCCCACAACTAGAATACTGCACGTACCTCTGAATTACTGGAATTTCCCAAGGATGATTATAAAAAGTGACTGTACTGCTGAACAACACAAGTTACGAACCAAGAATTTATGGTGCTAAACATCCACCTGACAATAGGCAATATTTAAAATTATCCAGTCTATGGAGGTAGGCACTCACATACATGAAAATCTTTAATCACAAAAGTCTTAATGCAGCATAACAACATCCAGCAGCAGTAGGTTAAAATTTCATTGTTAAATTGGTAAGTATTCAACACTAAATGGCATTTTGCAGAAGCTGAAGTTATTAAACTCTGAGCTCGCTGACCAAGGAAGACTCTGGGCTTAGAACTGGTTGGCAGTCGCTAAGGTGAGACCATGGCTGTTTTTACAAGTTAAGCATTTAACATTCTCAGCCACTTTGAGGAAACAAATAGCTTGCATGCTCTGGAGCCTGATTTCCTCTCCTTTCCTTCTTTTGCTCTAGAGAACTGTGGCTTGCATCGCCTGGGTGCGCTCGCAACACTTGTAACCCTCCACCAGTCATAATAAAACATTTTCCTTAAGGGCTTCTGTTGGTTGCCTTGCAGAGCCCAGGAGCAATTAAAACAGCAGTTCAGCTTATGATTTTTTTTCTTTCCTTTTCACTCAGCTGGAGGAGGCTGGATGTGAGGAGGTACTGATGACCACTGCTCTGAATTAACACACACCCACTTTCTCAGAATTCAGCTTTTGACTTGAAAGACATGGGCAACGCTTCACGGTCTGAGAACACCAGAAAGTCAGACTGATCCCTTTAATTTTTCCTTGTGCTTTTAATTTTAACTTAATCAGTGTTCTGGATCACAATTACCGTTGAGCACACTACACAGAAGTCCCCACTGAACTACTTGCAGTGGCCTATAACATATTCTCTATTGTTAATGTTTGTTATGACAGTTAAAGTGTTTAATGCGTTAGTCCTCATTTTTAAACAATGCAATATTTCTCAGTTTAGCTTTTCAAATCCTCCTAATTATTTTGCAGGCTGTTTTCAATAAACTTTAAAAATTGGTTGTTTCCTACTTTTGCCATACAACCTTGAAAATCTGTTTTCCCCCTTCTAAATTTCCCCCGAGCACTGCTTGCTGAAATTCACATTCCCTATTATTTACTGCCTTAAATTTACTTTTAATTTCCATGTGTTTTTGTTTGAAGAGGATTTTACACTTTACTGGTTAAGCATCCCATCTTACCTTTCCTTTCTGTTCAATGACTTCTTAGAAACTGATGGTGTTCTCTTACGTAGAATCCAGACCACCTCTCGTTTTGGTTTGGGTTTTTTTGGTTTTGGTTGGGTTTTTTTGGGTTGGTTTTTTTTTGTTGTTGTTGTTGGGGTTTTTTTGGGGGGAGGGGATGGGGGCCTGTTGTTTTGTTTGTTGGGGGTTTTTTTGGTGGTGTGTTTTTTTTTTATTTTCTAACTTTTAACCTCAGGGTCTCTCATTTTACTGAAATCAGTTCCTCTAAAGCTTAGCCTCCTTCTGTGTTGCCTTTTGGGTTTAGGTCTTCCCCTAGGATGTTGAATTTAATTATACTTCAATTATTAAATAGGTGGATCAGCCATTCTGTCTCAAATAAACTTCAGTTTCTTATTTAATATTAAATAGAGAATAATGTTGGCCCTCCAATTAACTGTTCTAAGTTTTTTAATGTGATAAAAAGCACACCAAAAGTTTTGTGCCAGCCTCACACTAATTCAGACTAACTGAAGTCCTGCAATATTATAAAAATTTAGACAACATTGCACAGACTCTTCAGCTCTCTATGTTGGTAAATCAGTGTGCATCTGATTACACAGTATATTTAGTTTCTTTCAGCTGCATAATAAAAATATGAAGACTGAGGGCACTAAATCGACCAGCTAACAACACCTGTGTAAGGAAATAGGTAAAACTAACGAAAAAAGCATGGTTTGAGCTGTACAACTGACTGACACTCCTCACACTTTTCACTTGCAGAAACAAATGCACACCACACCTGAAAAGATGGCCCAAAACCTGTATACTCTGGCAATCTCTGCCTCCAGAAGAAAATGAATTTCAGCCTACCTTAAGTCTTTCTTAATTTGCAATGAAATCCCATGTCTATTATTACTTATCATTTGCACATTTAACTTTTACTGCTGTTTTTACTGTCTGGATTTATTTCCGCAGTCTTTGAGTAAATAAATATTAGAAATGCAACCATACTTCTGTGTTCCTTTACTCTGTCTGCTGACAACACATGTCTAATATACGATATACAGTCATACTGACATTTAAAAATCTGATTATGAATTACAAAGGACATCAGTCACACAATGAAGACGCTGATTTTGGAACTGGAAACTGTTGTGTCACTGGCAATGCCAAGAATACCTTCAGAGACAGTTTTCTGAATTTTCGTATAAATTAATAATTTAACAACTGAGAAGCATACTTAAGTCCTGCCAAAGTATTTGAAATGTTGCTTATCCACTGTTGCTTTTTTTTTTCACTTGTACAACAACAACAGTAATAAATAGAAGTTTATTTCCCTTTTCAGTGAAGCCAGAGAAAACTATATAGAGCTTTACTGCTATTCAGGTAGATCTTGGCAGAGGAAGGAGACAGGAGACCCAGTAACAGCCACAGAAGTAGGAAAATCGAAGACTTGTCTCATTTGAAATACACTGATAATATGACATTACCCAAGATCTAACATTTAGTTTATTCAATGGACCTTACTTTTACACCTGACTGTTGATACTGCCTTTCACTTGACTACTATTTCTTAAGACATTGCAAGCTTCAAGCTGAGCATGCTGCTGGATATTCAAAATGGACCACAGAAGCATCCCACTTGTTTGCATCCTCTTACCAATGTGACCACTTCTAAAGTTTTAATAGAAAGCACAGAATCTATTGCAATTTTTTGTGATGCTAATTAAAAAAAAGTTGTCGGCTCCTTTACAGCTTATTAAAAAAGGGAATAAAAAGCTCAATTTGCATCTGCTATGGGAGACATACATAGGTTTCCAACCAAGTCAGGCTTGGCACTAGCAACAGGCTGATTTTCTGAATACCAATGTCCCTTTACCCTTCAGAACACAGAACTGACTGCAACAGACAGACTACTGCAACTGTGCACAGGAAGTCATGAGAAAAGAGAAAATAAAATAAAAATACATGCTTAAGCCTCCCTTCCTGAAGAAAGGAAATCACTTTGCTTGAGATCTCCTGTTCAGTGTGAAATTACCATAGAAAAGGATATGAAAATTGTTGCTTAGGTATAGCAATATTTTTGCAGGCACAACCATATGCTAGTTGAATCTCTGGGAGAGAATTTACTTTCAGGCATATCATGGTTAACTGAAGAGGTTAAAGCTACATTCAAACCTTTTTTTTCGTTGTTATATAAAAGTTTGGCTGTTCTTATTATTTCTTTGCTCCTATTCTACTCAGAAAAGGTCTTCCAAATCTGCATCAAAAGGGATAAACGATTTGTTTGGTTGTGGTTTTTTTTGGTTGGTTGGTTTTGTGGTGTTTTTTTTGTTTGGTTTGGTTTGGTTTGGTTTTGCTTTTTTTTTTTTTTAATGTTGCTGAGTGGAAAATATTTTCCCCTTTATTTTTTTTTCCTGTGCTTTACATGAAGATGAATATCCACGGTATTACAATAACTCAATCATTGTTTTAAAAAAACCAAACATTTACACACTAAGGGAATAATCCTTCCTGAAATTCTTCCTTAGATCTATCCAGATCCAATTTTGAGGGCTCTCTTTCTCCTGCGGATGTCAGAGAAAACGCATGCTCTTGCTTCTTCATGTTTAGAGTTTTGGTTTTTATTTTTCTTTGCTCTTTGGACTTGCCTGAGAAGTTTCAACTATAAATTAAAAAAAAAAAATACTCTTTTCCAGCTTCTCCTTTCTAACCAAAAAAGATTAGCCTTCGTATCAATATCCTTGCTGGAAAGTAAGGACAAAGCCAAATGACATTAAGGTTTTTCCTATGACGCAGCAAAGTTCCAGACATACTGAAAGGGCATTTGAAGGGAGATGACAGAGGTTGATTGGGGGTTTGTTTGCATTCTTGGAAGATAAGGGGTTACCTCACTTACTCTTCATGGAATTGGTATAAAAGGGCAGGCAAAAACTAAGAGAATGGCAGTTCATTCCTGTACAGTAAGACTGACTGAACTGAATTACAGTAAGGGCAGTTGCAGCTGCAAAGAATGAGCTAAAGTAGACTGCTGAATTCAAATGCAAGGAATTTCAGAAAAAAGTACCACTACATTCAATAGTTTACATTTAATACATCTAATTGTATTCTAGAATAGCATTGTTAATGACTCTAACAAGACTTTCTCTGAGAAGTATGAAAATACTTAGGAGATTTTAAGGAAGGAAAAGTGAAAGTAAAGGTAAAATAAAATCACATATATTAATCTAAACTTCCAAACCAATTTTGACACTATATTTGAACCACTTAGCACACAGCAGTGAAAAGGTAAGCAAGTTCCTAACACAAAAAACACAGTAACAGCTAATATTGCTCAAACTTAAGTATGAAAATACTTAACATAAAAACATAATGATCATAATCGTAAGTGGATCATAACTGGAGATGATAATAAAATCATCTTCACTTGGGTTTGTATCATTCTATCTACTCTTTCTCCATAGCTGTCTAATTCTATTCCTGTACTTTATACTTTTGCTGGTTTGTACCTCATTTTACAAAATATTGTATGAATTATTCAAGACACCATTGATCACACCTCTACTTCTGGAGATTTGCTATTGGGGAATTTAGTATTTTTTCAAAAAACATACTAATATAACAAAGTATGTCTTTCACTCCTCTGATTCATTTTAAACCAGCTTACTGGTATATACATTCTCCATGTGTCACCTTTGGTCATACTGTCTTCTTCATTCTACAGCTAAGAAGCTGCACTATTAAACCCTAAAAATCCCCCTCTGAGGATTACCAGCTTTTTTAATTTTCTTTTTTCCCCTATCTAGTACCTATGACTTTTATCAGTTACAAGGCCTGAATATTTGCAAGTAGCAGAGCTATATGTATCTGGAAAACCACGCATTTTTCTTCATAATTTCAGAATGGTATGTATGCTTCTGGTTTATATGAAGACCAATTTTGGTACCATTAATTCTGTTTCAGGGTTTTGATCTTGCTATTAATACCCAACCTTGCCCCAAAAACCATAATTTTTCACTTAAGTTTTTCTCAGTTGTTTGTACACCTTTCTAAGCCACATTCAACATATTTTGAGAAATACTCTGGGCACAGGGAATAGCTACTAATAGCATCCTTATAGGCTCCCTTCAGATACTGGAAGGCTGCTATGAGGTCTCCACGCAGCCTTCTCTTCTCCAGGCTGA
>WYDI02006309.1:0-29353 GCA_009867235.2 Psittacus erithacus | reverse complement strand
CATTCTAAGCAGTAGCTACAAACATCGGTATTATCAGTACTGTTCTCAGACTGAAAGTTAGAAACACAGTGCTGCACAAGCCACTAAGAAGGAGAAAAAATGACTGCTAATGCTGAACCCAGGACACCAATACAGGTGTTTTTATATTCACACAGGCCTGCATGATAATATATCTTGCAATGCTACACTCTAGCTACTGTTATGAATAGGCTTGGAGATTCCAGTTAGCACTCATGAAGGAAATTCCACTCAAAATGAGGTATGTCTTACTTTACTAATGCTATTGCAACATTTGGCAATTATATGTAAAAGTAAGAAATACTGATTAAACTATATTAGCATAACTATCTCTTGCATTTGTCACAGTCCATTTTTTTATTTTATTTGCAGTACAAAGTAAAGAAAAAAACCCCCCTAAAAATAAATTTCAGATGAAATTTATAAAGTTATAGTTAAAGAAACATTATCTCTAAAATTACCATTTGAATGATAAGCAATTTTGGGAGTAATTATAGCGCACACTCTACATTCAATGCATTCTGATATATGGATAATTACTCCTGGTAATATGCGTTAGTTAGATTTTATAACAACGATAACAATTTATTGCAAAATTAATTCCTTGGCACAATTTAACATTTATTGATGTGAAGTCAAAGTGAATTGATTTTATTGCAGACCACTTGTGATACGCTTTCCCTATGCTCCTGCCCTAATTGGTTATTATAGGTCATTTTGGTATTTAGTTTTAAAAATAAATTAATTTGGTACCAAGGTGCATTTAGTAAAATGGCAAGATATTTACAGCTCATGTGGTTTTATTTAAATAAAAAATGGTAAGGTAATGCAATCATCTTTGGTTATAAAGTGATGGATGAATTGAAAACATTTCTGAATCAGGTCAATGGTAGTGATGATTAGTGCATTGTTAATCAAGTTGCTGAGATTGCTATCAAAAGCTTTATCTCTTTCACTCAGACTGGTGAGAGGATCATGAATATTAAAGAGATTCAAATAGATCTGCACTCATGTAATATGGAGCACTACAAATGAAAAGGCTAAATGAACCCAGACTGTGACTTTATGCACTGATATATCTCTTAACTAAAGAGGAATGCCTAATCCATTTCTATACTTGTATTAGGCTACATACATTGGGAGCATACAAAGAGAAAGTATTTCATGTACCATATTCATTTTATGGGCTAAGTACTTATTTACCACCCTATCAATGCGAATTAAAAATAGCTGTGAGAAAGGTCGGTTGTTTTTGTTTTTTTTTTTTTTTTTGGTAGAAACTATAACTACTGTAGACAAAATTTTAATTTCTACATTGGTAAAAATCCAGGATAGTGCACTTGAAATCAGCAGCCTCGTCTCAATTACACGGCTCTTATTTTACACCGATTTAACCAAAATTAGGATTTAGTCCAGTGTATAGTTTAATTATGTCTGGAATGCACACTCATTTTGAATCTTAGAGAAGATATAACAAATAATGTATGTAATCACAAATGGATGGTGAAAATGTGTGGATAGTGGAGGCCTGAAACCTGCAAACATGCAGGCACATGCTTAACTGTGTGCTCCTGGGAAACTCCATGGAAGTTCAGGTGGATTAATCAGGGAGACAAGGCTAAGTAGATTCAGTTTTGCAGGTTCAAAGGCTTCACTAGAAGTAGTTCTTCATAATAAAATATTTTCTTCAAAATAAAATATAAAGAACAAAAATCCCAGATGGACAAACCAGAAGGAACCAAAACCTGACTTCATGATTATGCCTAATTCGCAGCTAATATGTTAGAAAGGAGTTAAAACGGTAGCTGCCTTGCCATGGCAAGATACTGATTCTAGACTGAGTTCTTTTAAAGCTGGTTGAAGTAAACGTTAAGGGTATTTAATTTTATATGTTTATAGAGACTGTAGAGATACCTTTGCATTACAGCAATCTGTAGTGTAAATGCACCTCAATTTGTCTCAGATGTGCTTCTTTTCATGGCTGCTAACTATAATAGGTAAATCCTGATAAAAGTCCTTTACAGAAAAGTGGTGTAAGTAAGGGTCGGTGAAGTAATAGCAATACAGTCTTAGTTATCTTGGTAGCTTTCTTTGCTGTTTTGTCAATGCACTGTAGCCATTGGTTAGAACACTGTTTCTAGTAATATATGGTTTAAATGATTTACGTAGAATTTACTAAACTTTTACTAATGGAAGCAGCAGAAATATTGAAACTTTAAAGGTTCTTGCAGCTAATCCTTGTTTTGCACATACACCATGAAAACCAAACTGTTTTGGAGTGGATGAGTATATATAGACAAATTATATAGTGAGTGTGTGATTATATTCAAAATCATATAGTACTACACTACTGGGGACTAATAAATAGCATAATAAACCTATTGCTTTTCCTTTGTATTTCACATTCAACCATGGTTTCCTTTGCATAGCGTGTAAGAAATAAAATATATGGCACAGGAAATACCAGATGACAGCTTCTGAATCTGAAGATTTACCTTTTATCTGAGAGAAAAAAGCATGAAAAACTTCACTAGCCAAAGCTAGTCTGTTAATTTATGTAGACCACCCTGAGCACACTGCAAGATGGAGACCACCAAAGTCTCTTGTTACAGTTAAGCTACAGTGAGACACAGTCCCTCATCCATCCGTGCCTCACTCCTGTTTAGTCTCTTCCCAGCACAGAAGCATCCTGTTAATGACCTCTCTGCCTGCTGAAGCAGTTTTGCCACACTCGACCATTGTGCTGTGTGAACACATTCCAGAGTCTAAAAGTAAACATATTAAAAAGCCCCACACCTCTCTCATCATCTCCTTCACTTCAGGATTTTCTACATTTTATTCTGAGGGAAGACCATGTTAAGGAAGGCGATTTTATACTTTGATCTGAAAAAGCTGGGATTCCCAGAAGAGTTCATGTCTTAGAGGAAGGAGATACATCACTGTGGGTGAGTGGTCAAGAGAGATTTATCTTCCATAGTCCTAACTCCACTTTTTATCTTTGAGTCTAGAAAGCTCAGTGGACTGGAAATCTCCTGGGACGTCATCCATGGTAGCTTAGCCTATTCTGATGGTTGGCTTTGAAGATGAGGAGTAAGACCCTTACTATAACCAGATATTCAATGAAGAGGCAGGCAGACATCATTGAACCTTGCCTTATTAAGTGAGCTTCTGCCTTTTATGTAGCTGGAACTCTTCAGGTAACCTCTTCATTGGCAAAGCTGGTGTAACACCAGAGCCTTTGATGAATTTGCCCTTATGTTTACCATGGCTGGCTGTAGCCCAAAGCACATAAACTTCCTTTCCATAAATTTGAATTCTGGATCTGCTGATACTCTTACCCCATCCAGCTGGGTCTCATTCATCTTCATTGCCTCCCTGTCACCTGGCAGACTCAGCTGTAATTGCAGCAAAGTTGTGTCACCATGCACCTGAACCTTGAAAAAAACCAGATACCTAAAAATGAATCAATAAAAAGATGAAAATAAAATGCAACAAGTTTTGTACGCGTAAGATGCATTTCAGAGAGTGATACAAATTCATTACACAATAGAAAGCAGACACAAATGCAGCTTTAACACCTGGGCTCAAACTTTTTCCATCCTTACTTCTGGCTGTTAGCTGGCTGTTAGCTAGCTGTCAACTAGCTGTCAACTGACTAAAGTTAGTCAGTCTCTCTGTCTTGGGTCATCTTTGTTAATAGGAAATACTACAGCAACAGTCCATGTAACTGGATGTGAGGAACTAGTGCTTAGTACTACTGTAAAGATAATAAAATATAAAAATATATTATATATAAAAAAATAAAAATTTGGACCTGATTTATCCTGGCTCTTATTCAACAATTTAAATCCAGGTGAACTTTGCTAAAGTTGGCAGGATTAAAACAGTGTACATGAACGGGAGGAATAATGTCCCCAGTCTAGAACATGCAAAATTAACATTTATGTGCTATTCTGCCTGAAGAACACTTCTGGCTTCTAAGTGCTGAGGTATTTGAAGTCTTATTGCAAATCCACAGAGCAAGACATAGCTTGCGTCTAATCAAAGAGTGGAAATAGTTGCTGAATACAGAAGCAGCAATATGCAAGGGGAGCAGGGAAGGAGGGAGCCTTTATGATAGTTCCTCAAGGCAGCCATGACAATCTTGGGTGTTTCTGGTTAGAGCTGTGTTTTAGTGTATCATTATTTTAAATCAGCATATTTCATATATCTGAGTAGGAAAAAGCTTAAAAAACCCTCTCTGTCCTGCAGAGGATCCTTAAAAGATGACGAACAAAACACTCATAAATCTAACCTAAGAAGAAGGATTATTAGTAGAAATAATGAAAGAAAAATGAAAGAGTGGCTGGAAAATCTTGATAATGCTGGATCAGGTCTGTATCTATGCATTAATACATGCAACTGTTTGATGTTTGTAAGTAAATGTAGTTTCTGTAGTTATGCTTAGTATACAGATCATTAATCTAAAGATGTCTGAAGGGTGTTACCTATGTCAATGATATTCCCTCCTTCTACCCATAAAATAAAGGGCTTAAGAAAAAAAAGAAAAAAATGTCTAAGTCCACCAGCAAGATCATAGATTAAACTCAAATTATTCTACCACTTTCAAGGCAATGCCAGTGTTGCTAAACAAAGCATTTCACAAGAGGTTGCACAATTATAATTGTATTTTATAATTAAGCAAATTTGGACTAAAGGTATAAACTGGCATAAAATAACAAAACTCCATGGAAGGAATGGAACTCAACTGATTGATATTGAGACCTGAAGTTATATATTTACTTTTTCAAAATGCATATTGCTTGAATAAATCAGTTTCATTCAGGTTCTCAAGGCCCAAGTTCTAGTGACAGTGAAGAAGTCTGACTTTTTTATTTTTTCATGCAGAAGCAAATGGCATAACTAAAGAAACAAACAGCATAACTAAGGAAATTAGTTATGTTTTCTGCTCTTGAATTTCAGACAGAGCACTTTCAGAAGAATCAGCCTTATGAAGGTGAAAGATTGGAGGTGTTAAATGGTGCTACCAAACTTCAGTTTATGCTTTTTTAATGACATATTACTACTCAAAAGACAAAAAACACGTGAAAACCCTCAGATTCAAGGGCATATGCTAGTGGATCTCACTGAAAAGAGGTGTATGTCCAATACTGTAGCAAGACAAATGATTTTTAATAGTTCTTTGGGATGGAAACGTCAAGAAATTCTTGTAGATAATGTAGTTCTCATCCAGTGCTTGAAATAAGCATTTAACAAGTTCAGGGCTGTGTATAACCTAGAATTTGGCCAAGTCATTGTCCTGTGAGAAATGAACGACAGATTTATTCCAGTTCAATATAAATGCTTTTCTAGCTGCATCAAAAGGAAGGAATTTTTTTAATTTGAAAGGAATTTTCCAAGAATAATCTTAAGTATGGCACAGTGTCAAAAGAAGCATGGCATTTTATTGTCCACTGTTCAAAGGTTAGCAAGGCCATAAAAATTGGTTTTTATCTGATGTTTAAGCCTGCAGTTTGTAAGTTAGCTTCAAGGCTGATGGAGTTGTGGGTCCCCCTGGGCCAAATTTGATCGTTTAGCAATAAGGCAGCATTTGCTGAATTTCCATTACTTGCTTTGGACATCACCATTTCATTACTATTTTCTGTCTTTTTTTTTTTTTTTTTTGTTAACATAGTTCAGTATTTATTCATCATTATCTATATTTATAAACATCACATTGTGGTCTTGTTCCTTTTATCCATGTACAGGTTTTTTTCCCTAATACTTCTAGTATGTTCTTCAGAGGAGTTACTGTAAGTACATCTTTCATGGAGATGGCCTTCCAAGGTCTGTCTGCTTGTCACAGCTTTGTGAAGGATATCAAGAAGCTCTTAAGCAGCTTTCTCTCCTTTCACTCTAAAACTGTCTTTCCTGTATGTTTTGTATGTATGAGTCCATTGCCTATGCTTTTCTGTTTGCTTCAGGAGAACAATGAAATATGAAACAGACAACAGTAGATAGGTGAAAACTACATCTACTTCTAATGAATCTTCGAACAGGACAGCTAATGCTGACAAGGCATCTTGTAAAGCAGCAAGCAGCAGCGTTCCCCTCTAACTCCTATCTATGCTGCAACCCTGCTATGGAGCAGACAGTAGAGAATTTTCATTCCTAAAGATCTACAAATGATCTTTATAGAACATTTTTTGTTTCTTGCTAGCCTTGTTTTGCATGGAGAAACCAGCCAGCCTGTAGATAAAGCAAGAACTGGAGCCAGCAGACAGGAAACAGCAGCGTGACATAAGGGAAAGCATAATCGCTGCCAGTATGGATAAAGCAGATGTAATGGCATTGCTGACAAGTGAAAAAATGCCATGATATCTATCCTCAGCACTAAACAAGTTAATAATAAATAAGCAAAGAAGAAGAAAATTTGAGCCTGTATTGAAATTCTGTGGAACACCACAATGAAATTATTCCTCTTAGATCCAATTCTGCATGTGAAAGCAGTCAAGCCCCATATAAAGACTGTTCTTATTTGCAAGCAAAGACTTTGACATTTCCTCCTTGATCATGAAAATCCATTGCTGTTCTTTGCCTTTTTTTTTTTTTCCTGTCAAAGCCTGATTGGCCTGTGTATTGCATGCAAAACCAGGGTTAAGCCTTTGAGCAATTATTTCCTTTAGTAGATGATGTCATCTCATCAATAGCTATTTCTTGACCATCAACAAAGTGAATAGTTTACTTTGGACTTCTTAGTTCAAAAGCATGTGTAGAACCAAGGGCTTTTTGCTTTTATTTGCTTTTATTTTTTTTCCCCCACAGCACTGGCGATACTTTAAAAAGTCTGTTTAATCCATTCTGTCAGCAGTCTCATGAGTTGATGTCTCTGCTTTAGGCTTGTGTTGATTCTTTGGCCAAACCTTAAAGCTTCATGGTTTTTGATACAGCACCGAAACAGAAGCTTTGATGCTTGTGAATGCTGACTGCATGAAGTAAATAATGTGAGAAGGGTTTAAATGTCTTCATTTTTTATTAAGCCTTCCAATCACATACAAAACTGAAGGCAAAGAAAAGTCACATGATAAGGAAATAAAATCCTATAAACTGAGAGTATACTTAATATTTTTAATCCCCATATCACACATCCAGAGTCTGTTTCCGCTCCATGGGAGTAGTTATCCTGATGTTCATACCTCACTATTTTTAAAAAATAAAATATTTCTGTGGTAATCAGTCTGCTATCTGGGGATACACATGCACTTTTTACTGCAAGAGGTAGACATTGAAAGAACTGAATACTAAGTTTATGGAGAGGGAAGAAAAAACACTATGCTCATAGTTCATGGTTAATCCAGTTCAGTTTGGAAAGACTTGATATTTTGGGAAGCCTTAATGTTCCTCCGCAACAGGAGGTGTATTTTTGCCTTAATGCATGTAGATTACGTGTCAAAGGACATAACTGAAGATAAGATTCAGAGTGGGATGAATTATTTAGAAAAGAACAAGATTATTATGACATACAATGACAAAAGTATTTAAAAACCTCACATAAGAAACCTTACTTTTCACAAGTTGTTCTGTTCAGACTACTGGGGTCTCATACGAACAGCCTCCGTGTCTTCAGACTGTATTCTAACTCTGTTGTAGTACTGGCAGCTTCACAATTACTTCACTCAGTAGGCCTTTAATGCACCCTAGTAAATGTCTGCTAACAAACACAGGGCAGAAACTCCACAAAGGATGTATGATGGCTTTGGCCTTGGTCCTTCTGAACCAAGAACATAATCAACAGACTGCAACTATTTACCTGAATAAATCTTGGATAGCATCTGGGGCAAGTACAAGACTAAATGAGTAGCCCTAACTTTTCCTGACAGGGAGTAAAGAATAGAGCAATTAGAGACTGGCTGCCTTTATTAAAAATGTCTCAGACAGAACTTTGAGGAAGGAAAAGTAGAACATAAAAAAAAAAAAAGAAGGTGGGCAAATAGTACCCTAATAATAGCAAAGGAGTCACCATATCTCTAGGGGTTCAAGATGGTGATTCTGATGACTGTAGTGCTTTCCCAAGTGAAGAGAATAGAAATGAAATTTTCAATATTTGTTTGATTTCTCTGCTTGCTTTTTTAAATTACTCCTCCATTATTTTTAAGAAGTTATTAAGAATAGTGGAGTGCAGAAAATAATTTCCCATATATCACTCTACATCTGTTTTGGGGTGCATAGGAGAAAATCATGATTTTCTTGTGATGGGCTATTTCTTTTCCTCCAGGTCTCTCAGAAAGCTGGAATTTTGTTTAACTAACATTCTCTGCAGCTGGTAGTTCTGCTCTGACACATCTTTCTATTTCCACAGGCCTTTCCTAACAGTCCAAAGGGTTGATAGAAATCTATTAAATGCCTTTAAAATACATTTCCCGTGTTGTTGTGGCTGTTTCCTGGTGTGAATCTCTTATTATTTTACTGAGCCTTTTAGACATCAGCTGCTCCCCTTGTACTGAGCATTTGTAATCCCTCTGATTTGCTTGTATCACTGGCACAGCAGTTAGATTACTAAACCTTTGGGTTTGTGTCTTGTTTTATACAGGATTTAAAAATTCCAGAAGAAGTTAAATATTGCTGCTGGACCAAATGGGTTTGATCTTGCTTTTGCTGGTGGCCAAGACCCATTCCCTGCAGTGACAGGAGACTCAAGAAGGAAGAAGAGTGTGGTTTTGCAGAGATGGCATTCAGAACTGATTGCTCAACAGAGGTGATTCACTTAAAGTGTTTTTCTTATTTTATTTTGATTCCAGTTATTTTCTTTAGTTTATTTGCTTGAGGCTGTGTTCCCATCTTTACACAACTACTCTTTTATGCCCTCTAATGGCATTCTGGTGAACTTCACAATGAATGTCAACTTTTACCGAACAAAAATGACTTTTTCATTTTAAAGTAGACATGTGCTTTGTATGGTGTCATTCACATGGAAAATAACATACACACCAGTGTACTATATTTTTACTTGATACAGATCTTAAAGCATATTCTGATAATCTTTTTCTGGCTAATACTTCATGGCTCAGATACAGCCAGGCTATTGCCTGTTCTTTATGCATGGGCTGCATATCACAGAAAGCACAAAGATTACTTCACTTTAGTGGATGCTTAGGGAACAAAGTCATAGACCTGCAGGATGAAAGAATACTTGGGATGTATGGAAGGGACAGGATGTAGCCTATTAAGAGTAATAAAAACAGTATTTCTCACATGGAAGTTTCAAAGAGGTTTTCCGCTGCTTCCTGGATGTCTCTATATTGCCCTGTTTCTGGGTTGAAGATATTATATGTGATTTAACCCAAAGCCCACTACAGAAGATCCAGTTTCCATACCTTCAGTGTACTTGAAAACATTAGGTTTGAAAACTTTTTAAGTTCTTTGTACTGAAGTCTCAGTTTACATCCCAGTCAGAAAGAAACCTTTAAAAACAGAATTTAGAGTGATTTTATTTATTTGTTTGATGAAAATCAGGAAATTACAGTGAAGCAGTGACAGTGAGAGGAAAGGGCAGACTACTGAGTGACCACATGGCCAATGGAAAGGTAAAGGGTCCTGGCTTTGTTAGGGCACATCCCACCATGGAAGGCCAGGTGATATAATGGACCACCTGATTGGGATATTCTGCTCCAAAGCATCATGTATTGGTGCACAAAAGGTTTAACAAACTGAGTACCTTTGTTCACCATATTTCCATTGCTTTATTATTTTTTCTGTCTGTGTAATTAACACAAGCTAATTAACTTGGGGCTTCTGTGTTACTGTGGGAGAGAGAAAGAAATACTCATTTCCACAGATTTTTCCGTCAAGGCCTTGTTCTGTAGTAAGTATTCTGCATCCTTGTAGCCCCAGAATTGCTTCTACTCACATCTTCAAGGACAGGACACAGCATAGAAATACACAAACACTGTACACACATAGGCTGTAAAGCTGTAAGTAAAAATAGAGTGTTTCATTTATGCATGGCCCAGGCATCACAATTATGCTCAGGAAGCCATAAGATTTAGTTCCCTCAATGTAGGTAGGTAGTATTTTTTTTATGGAGTTAGTGCTGTATAAACAGAGAGCTTGCAAGAAGGTGCAAAAATACTCAACCTGTGTATCTTAATACATAAGTCTTTAGACAGCACTGCTAAGCTTTGAAAATGCAAAGGGGTAATCTTACAAATAGGAGATACTGTAAAACAATCGTGTTGACTCTTTCTGTGCTCCTGTACATCTTCATTTCTAGACACCTTGTTGTAAGTTGATACTACTATGCCACTGTGAAATGAATGCTGTAGCTCATTATTTAGTTCCTGAAACATCTTTTAATAGACAGAAACTCCCCCTTATGATGCAAATATATAGGTAATGTAAACAAGTTTGATCTTGGTATTTTTTTCTGCTGTTACAACCTCTGTTTTCAGAGCATCAAGATCTGGAGGACAAACTCAGCAGGTGTTTTGTCAGTGACCTTAGTGGGAAGGAGATCTCAGCCAGGGCATTTCACTTTCTTTTAGGCTATCTAAAGGATTCTGTGTGTGAGCTTGAACTTCTGAGGCTACTATTAAGGCTATGCTTTTCTGCTCCTCATGTTGTCGTTGGCTTTTGCAGAGAGAGTTTATGCACTTTCTTTCCTGTATTTGGGCGAGGTTTTCTTTGCTTGTACTTTGCTCAAGAAGAAGGATGGTTAATTTTCTACCAGAGCAAAGGTCAAGATTTTCTGTCTTCTCCAATATTCCCAGAAGACTGATGCTTTTGTAAGGTTGCTGATCCTGATTATTCAAAGCATTTATCTGCTCTTAGTGTACTACTTTTCACAAGTTTTCTAGAGTGTATTCTGCTGAGTAAGCAAGTTGCCTATAGTGTAACTTTTTCTCTATAGATATCACACTGCTTTATCTGATGCTTCCAACTTTCATTGTCACATTTTCTGACTTTAAAAATAAGGAGGTAGGAGCTTAAAGCAGTAATTTTGTATTCCACTTGCAAGGAGCATAATAAAACATTTCACTAGAGCCATGTCACTTTCAAGTTCTGTCTGTCTGAACCCATTAAATGAACAATGTTTTGTAATAGAGGGTGCACAGGAGTAACACTGCAGTCTTCTTGTCCTGACAGCCCCAGAATAAGTGAGGTTTTGTAGTGAGGAAGGGAAATGTGTCCTTCTGGATCTGTTTTGTGGTGGGAGGGGATGAAAGATGTCAGTTAAACAAACTTCTCTGACTGCCAGGGTGTCAGATGGTTCAGTGACAATTGCACCATCTTCCTGACTAACAGAGAATCTTGATATATGTATGTTGAATATTTGGTCAAAGTGCTGTCTTTGTATGCAAATCTGAACAGGTTGAGCAGGAAGCTTAAATATCTATAAATTTCACATACAACCTCAGCCTTACTGCAGGCCTGTCTAGGTGCTACTGTGAGGACTCAGTATCCAGGACAACTCAGAATCAGGGAGAAGATAACATGCCAGATATGGCTATTCAAATTTAGTTGAAGACACTCCCAATAATTTCCACCGTTTGTTTGGGTGTTTGTGTTCATGTGACCAGGGTGTCCTCCCAGTAGTTATCCCCTTGCAGTCATGCCTGAGCCATTGCTTGATGGTGTTCACTTAAAAACATCAACAAAAAGAAGCAGTAGTTGAACATTTTAACCTTATTTGGTGCCTCAAGGGAGGACTTACAACCTTGTGGTAATTTAAATAAAATAGTGTGGGATTATGATACCAAAGAAGACGATGTATATAGCTAATTTTAAGTATATTTGTGAGAGCAGAAGGCATATTCTCTCATTACCTTTGACTTTATAAATGAAGACTTGATAAAATATTTTGACATGCAGTAGTTGTATCAATTAAAGTCTGACAGAATCAGTTGCTATTTTGTGCTAGAGTAATGAAAACAGAATTTTTATTTGAAATTCCTCATAAGTATGTGAAGTCAGTGTTCTGAGTTTTTTCCCTGTTTCAGAAAACAATTAATAAAATCAAAGTCTATCTTTTCTTTCAAATTCACTGAGGTTAAAATAGATTAGCATTCACTTAGTTCTCATTGCATAACAGACAGCTGAATGCATTCTCTCTCTAACAGCATGGGAAAAGTGAAGAAAACACAATTTAATTACAGTACTAGTGTTAAACACAAACTAGTTAGGAATGAATAAATATTTCTGTTGAAATTCTCTGGGTTCTGAGATTTATAACTTGGTGATAAGATTCTCCTAGGGCAGGATCTTACTGTACAAACAAAGCTTGGAAACAAAAGATAGATATTTTTCAGAAACTGAGATGTAATAACTGCTAAAAAAGCAAAAGAGAATCATGTTAATTTTATTGCAGTTTTGTGATTTCAGATCCATTTTATTATCAGAACAGGAATTTTAATTTCTCTGCAGGCTTTCTGTGGCACTCAGCATTGATTCAGCGGCTGTGAATTGCATTATTCCACTGAAGTCACTAGACAAATAGTGTTTAAACTGTAAATTTAATACAGATTTACAGAGGTATTTCACTCCCAGACCCTCAGCTGCCTTCCTAAAATAAAAAGAGTTCTAGCCATCCAAGCAACGTTTTTATTTGCTAATATCTTTCTTACATTAGCATTTAGACAGACAGCCATGTAAACTGCATAGAATCTGCAACAGACAGATCACTATTAAGGTTTATGTGTCCAAATAAGTTTAACATCAGACGCATACCTGTGCTATTTTTAAATGGTGGGTCTGCCTATTTCTCAAAACTTGTAAATATTGGCACAGTTTCTGCATTTCAGTTTGGAATTATGCAAGTACCAAAACACTAGTATAAACCAACACTTGCCAAAAATGACAGGATCCTTTGAGGCATTATGGCTGTCCTGCATAGGAGAGACATTTTTCAGCAGTCCCAATGCTCTGTTAACTCTGTGACACTTTTGCATTCCCTAGCTAAACAAATAAATAACCTGGAATAAGTTAAGTATGTTTTGGCTCCTGGGACACACCTAGTTGAGCTTTAGTGCAAAGAAATAACGATTAGGTGAGTACACTCTTATTATTTTAAGAGTTATTAACATTTTAAATAGTAACAGCATCATGGGTCATCAGGAGCTGAGGAGCTAATTTTGGCTCCGGCAACTGCAGAGGCAGAGCTGACAGAAACAAGCCAAAGATTATTCCTTTCAGCATCATAGTCCCTTCTTTATCTAGAGGAACAGAAGGAGAAAGGATAATCCATCACACCAATAAGTTTCTTCTGCAGTCTCCTTATCTAGATATTTTTTGTGCAAATGTTTGCTAAGTTTAAAAGGAAAGGGTAAAAGAGCAGTGACCTAAACTAGGTTCCCTCTTTTTGGGCTCCTGGGGGAGACTGGAAAACCTTCAAATAACTTGTAAGAGATTTGTTTCTTTCTTGGAGGGTTGACATCCATTCCACTCCGAGATCAGCTAGACTTGTCATTCCCTAACGAGTCTATTTAGGCTTGTCAGAAGTTGATCAGCTAATTATGGCTCATTAGATGTAGAAGAGTCTATATTTAAGCTTATTTAGGGTTGGGATGGGAAAGTTAATGACATAGTTGGAAGTAGAGGGAAACTAAGGCTGCAGAGAATCTATTCCTAAATTCTGCGAGATTTCCAGGTGCTTCCTGGACCAGAGTGGAAATGCAAAATAAGGTGAACTTTGAGCAAAACACTTCAAAAAAATGATCTCTGTTCCCTCTTTTACAGAATTTATATGGGAAATAGTCTAGTAATGAAGTAGAAAAAGAGCATAGAGCTAAGGCCATCCTCAGAAATACAGTGTTTGGGTATACTTCAGGCTGGGGGAAAATGAGCAGGTCCTCTCAGAAACACTGTGGTTGTTAGAACTCTTCAGAACTACAACAAAAATCCTCTCATTCAAAATAGGAATATTCTGGGTCAGAAAAGCTTGAAACAAATTAAAGGCTTGTATTGCTCTATAACTTCGGAAATATTTGATCTTCACAATGAAAACAGTATTTTCATGTTTACTTATAGAAAAGGTTGTGCTGAGTTTGGCCTTTTATAGTCTTTCAATTTCTACGGGAAAAAAAACTCTCTCCTTTCGAATTTCCATACCAGGCAAGTTGTCTACTGAGACAACTGCATAACAATTTGATCTTGAGTTATTCTCAGAGTGTTCAGCAAGTCTGCATTGCAAGTTCACAACACTTTCTGAGAGCCACTGTGGTTGAGTTTTTAACAAAGACATCCGTACTCCAAAATGCTCAGTGAACACTAGCATTTAATAAGTATTATGAAAGACAAAGTGAAGCAACAATAAAAAGTGATCTGACTAAGCAGTAGCAAATCACACTATTTCCAAGTTGGTTGCAATGGTGACCTGAAACACAGGCCAGTGCACCCAAGTAGTCAGGATGAGTTAATTTAAGAATGACTGTGATGATCTTCATGCTCTCAGAGTCCTTTTGCACCTAACCCCTGGTACCCACTGCGCCACTCCTCCCATGTTTTGCTGCTTGAGGCCCAGAAACAGCATGCAGTGCTGTTTTACCTCATTTTGCATAATGACTTCATACGATATTACATCGACTACACAAATGACAAAATCTGGACAAAATAAGAATCTGGCCTTTATTTGTGCCATGTTCATTTGTGTCCTTCTAGGTGTGTCTGAGTGTTAGCTTCTGAGTAATTTTTATTTTGAGATGAATAATTTCAGCAGGTATATTTTATCAGTTGATTCTTGAGTGAGATAGCACATCCTGTAAGTGCAACATATGTACAGACATTTGTGCTTCTGCTTTCCCTTGAGTACTGTGCATTTAGTTTTTTTTCTTTTTTTAGCATCTCCGATTGTTTTGATGATAACTACTATACTACTGTATTTGATGTTGATGTCCTCGAACAGATTCAGTTAAACTGGTAGAAGCTTATAAGCATAAAAAGCAATATTACTTAATGAGAAATAATGCCAGTCTATCAGGGTTATCGTATCATTTCTGGTGGAATTGTTTTTCCTAATGCACAAGTTAAGACAGTGCACTGTAGATGATTGTTGTTGCTTGCAACTTTAACCCTTTACAAAAGTGTGTTAATTTAAAGCTGTATAAGCAAGAGTCAGAGGTTTGTAGAGAATTATATTTCATGTTTTTTTGCTGTTTTTTTTTTCTTTATGTTTCTATTACATACTTATTCAGTTTCTCGAAGACAAGTGAAGAAGGTATGTTTGAATTAGTTCACAGATTCACTGCTGCACTGCAATTTCATGGGAATTTTAGTAAACATCTCAAGTAATTAACTTGGTTTTGTTTGAAAGCTTGCATGAAATGAAGAAAGAAATCAAGTCATATCCCTACAACAATGAAAATATGCAATATTTTGCACTAAATATGCTTGGTGTGCATAACAAATAAAGTATACACATGTTTAGGTTTATTTCCATTTACTTTCTTAGAAATCTGTACATCATCAGTAACATTACAAATAGTTTCTCTAGATGTATGGAATAAATGAAAATAAAAATGCATACCAAAACATGGGTATTTTCCATGAATCAATGATTTTGACTGCTAAAAATATTCAGCAATGTATTTAATTTAATCATGTATTTCCCACTCTTCCCACAAGTATGATTAAATTGGTAGGTAAGTGAATTAAGAATGAAATTGGTGGCTTTCTGTTCTATTTGTGAATTTTGAGAGAAAGGTTTACTTAATTTATTATGTTGTGGATGTGCTGTAATCCAGTAGATGTATAAATTATAAAATAGGGAGCTCAGTATTTTGAAGGTGTGTTATGATATGAAAAATGGCCATCTTTTTAAATTATGGGATGTATTATCACAATGCCAGACTCTAATCTGCCACCAATTTATGTCAGCTTTCTGCATTCAAAAAGGAATCAAATCCTCTCTAAAAGCAGGAATCAGCTGAAGGTTTGTCTAGGCTTCATGAGCCCACTGCAATTAGACAGCATGTGAATGTGTGCCGTATGCATTTATTGCTCTTCTGAGCATGTGTTACTTTGATGTGTTAGGTTAGAAATCTAACTCTTTTTCTTGGGCAGCCTTCCTCCTGGGTCTTTATACTGCTTAGCAGTTGAGTCCAGACTTTGAAACACAGCCTAATTTAGAGGCGGATGCTGCAGCTGCTGCTGTCATTTCAGCTGATTTTTTTTTCCGCTTTGATGTCAGCTTAGAGTCTCAGTCGCTGCATCGGTCCTGCAGCCGCAGCAATTCACCTAACGGACTCCACATCAATTTAAGCATGTCTCTTCGCCTTTAAATCTAATTGGGGGAGCTGGACTCATTCAGGATGCACCGTTGGTTTAGTGAAATATTGAGTTCTCACAGAATGTACCGCTCCTAATCTGGAGGAGGCACTGAAACTGCTTTGAGTTGTTTTGTTTAATGCCTGATTAAATGCTGATGATACAAGAAGACTGAAGCATTTTTATTTTTTTTTGACAGAAGGAGGATGGGATGTCTTGCCAGTCCTGACACATCCTTTGCATTAACAGCTATACCATGACAAAGTGAGCTTTTTCCTCTGAAAGCTGCCCTGTTCCTTTTTAAGATCTTACATTAATGGTATTTTTCCTGCTTTCCATAATTAATTTCCACCATGATGGCATATGCAAAGACATTCTACCTCAGTTCCTCTTGTACTTGGGCCATTGGTTTTTCTTAATGCTGTCTGTGACTGATATGAACTCAAGGAATGCAGGAGCCTTGATCCTTTCTGATGCCTTTGCAGAACGATTTCTCTCAGTGAGGTTCCCTTGCACAGGCCAAACCCTGCCTTCAGATGTATGTGCATTTTCTCACTGATTTCAGTGAGGAGGAGCTGAAATAGGAACATCTCAGCCTTCTGAGGCCCCTCTTATTTGGCTTTTAATCTTCTTTAAGAATATAGACAAATAGTAGTTGTCTGACCCTTTTTAATAACTGAGGTCCTTGTGTCCGCTAGTGTGTTGGCGACGTTTTCTGTAGTACAGTGGTGTTCCATATTAATTAATTTAATATCGAACAATAGACATTAATTTTATGAATTTATTTTCTGGCTTTAGTCCTATTACAGATACTTCTGCTGTATTGATTGCATTTTCTCAACAGTGTAATGACATGTAGGATATTAGTCTTTCCAGTACTTTCCTTACGATTAACATATTTTGTCAAAACTAGACTAATTTTTGTCAAAACAATGTTTTGGGTAGACTTTTTTTTTGCCAGGAGTACATTTTACTTTTATTTGTGCAATAATGGGAGGGTGTCTTTTTCTAGGTTAGATACTATTAGCAAGTATGAGAGAATGGGTGAGAATTTTAAAGGATCAAGAGATATAAAATTTAGTAAAGTAAAAATACTAAACATTTGAGTTCAGAAATTTCAACCATTCTTAATGAGAATAACAAGTGATACTAAGTAAAGGCAATAAATTCACAATGATTTTCAATAAAGTACAATTTTTACAGCAACAAATTAATTCTTATCAGCATTGGCATTGACACTACTAAGAATATGTCCTGGGTTCAGCAGTAGCAGTCTGAGCTTAAACCACAACAGAATATTTAAAAATATCAGAAAAAAACCTCCAAACAAAAAATTATCCTGGTCTGACATGACATAATTGCAGCTATGAAAGACTTTATGCATACAAATAGTCTTACTAAACTCTGGGAACTGCACCTTTGTTTAGAAGCTTTTCAGGCAGCATCCTTAGGTTGTTGACTCTTTTTTATTGTGGGCTTGACAGTAGAGTAGGGGATTTGGAATGTTTTCTTTGTAGTGACAGAAACTCCTTGCTGCTCAGTCTTTTAGAGAGAGAATCAGGTGGAAGCCAAGAAAGCCTGAATTGAAACTATAGAAAACATGTTTCAGAAGTTGAAAAATGAAACAAAACCCTTCACTGCAGGTCAAAAGCCAATTTGGACTAATTTGGTTTTAAAAATTAATTTATCCTTTTCAACTTCACAATCAGAATACTGTTCACACCAGTGTCTGAGAAAAGAAGGATTGTCTATGATGCTTCTGGAAGAGCAGCTATATTATTAATTCCAATAAACTCTACCACAATGATGAGAAACTGAGCTGCTGATATGTGCTGGAGCTGTAAATGGGTTATTGGGGGTCTGGACAAATTGTAAGTGTGATGGTAGGCAAAATTTTCTCCCTATTGCACAGTCTGTTGTAACAAGACAGATAAGGAATAAAAACATATGCAGATTGCTCAAGTTTTTTTATTGCATTTCGCTTCAAAACAGATGGTTGTTTCTGAGATACTCAGTTTTCATAAAAGACACCATGAAGAGGGAGGAAGGCCCCAGCATAGGATGAGCGCTGTGAATTTGGAGGTGTGTCAAATGATGCTTTCCTCAACAGCCTGTCTTGAGGAGGGGGTACAGTTATATCACACTGTGGTATACCCAGATGACTGTCTGAGCCAGAAAATCAGGAAAAAGCATTCCTGTGCTGCTGCTGAAGCTTTGGCTCTAAGCAGACACACAAGACATGCTAGGAAGCAGTGGCCTTTTTTGCAGTGTCAGGTGCTCAGGAGCATGTGATATGCAGAGTTTGTGTGCCACTGAGTAGCAAAGAAACAGAGGTATTGTCCAGAGCAGAAAAGCGTCATTGCAGTACTGATGTTAGCTCCAGAAAAACTAAACAATAAACCACCACTGATGCATGACAAATAAAATTTGTTAGAAAAATGACAATAGGATTGTGTTTCTTCAAAATCTGCTGTTCCATTGTCAATGAAATAACTTACAATAAGTCTGGTTTCAACATATTTAGAATGTAATTACTTCTGGTTTAAAAATACACATGATGATTAAGATTAAGTATACAAACAATGAGTAGGAGTCAAGACAAAGTATATTGCTAGGAACAAATCCAAATGTTCATGTTCTAAAATTCTGTATGTATTGAAAAGTCTATGTCCTGTTCTGCTGCAATCTCAAGGAAAATAGTCTGTATTTCCTGAATCTGGAACATAAAAAACATCAGAAATTGGTCTCAGCAAGGTGTGGAATAATTTCCATCCTTGATGATCTCCCAGAAGTCATCCGGAGCCTTCAGAGATAAGCCCTAATGAGAAAGAATATAACCTTATCATATCAGGGCTTCACAACAGTCAAAATATAGCTTGACCTTCAGGAGTAAAGCATGTCCCTTAGGCTAAATTCTAACAAGTCTTGCCTTCAAACCTAGGCAAAAGGCCAAAAATGCTTATCCAGGAAGCAGCGATAGAGTGGGAAAATGAGAGGATCTTTTTTGGTTGGCAAATATCATAGTTTAACCTCTGTGTTCTTGCTGTGCCAAGCCATCTAATCTCCAGGAAGCAGTCCTTTCTAATCGTCCAAGTGGCAAGCTGGCTCAGTACCTGTCAAGATAGTATTCACTGCCAGGCGTTTGGATTAAGGTTTATATGTACAAGACGACATACCTCTCTCCTAAAGCAGGACTGATTTTAGTGAGTCACAACCAATAGCCTGGTGTTGCATGATCCTTAGGACCCATCCTGCAGCTCACTGAGCACAGGTGTAGCAGGTTTTTGATTTCCCACTCTGTGGGTGCATTGAAGGATGTGGGAAAAATCTGGTCGAGATAATAAACAACAATGAAAGGAGATATAACTAATACTATGGCTGCCAACATCAAACTACAAATTAAAAAAATAAATTTCTTGTAATAGTAGGAACTTATAATCTATTTTTTATTTACATTTGCTTAGCAGATGCTTGTTTTTGTTAGATTTTTGATCTTTTTTTGACAGTTTTTGAAAAACTGTTTGATAATATAAAAACTCATTAACAGCATTTGGAAGACTGTAGTAGGAAGGAAAATTTTTTTGGTCTGAAATTTACACTGAGGATAGAAAAGTTACCTGGCATTTATTGCAGATAGACACTGTTTCTATCTGAAGAATCTTTCTTTACCCCTGGCCTTTTTTTTTTCTTTTATTCAGGTATTTATTTAATCTTTCTGTTTCATTAGAAAGAGTATTTTTTGATGGATTCACCAGAAATACATGAAAAAACATATTAATCTGTGGAAGAAGAAAAAAAAGCAGATTTTTTTTTTAAAGAAATAGTTCTTTTGCAAAAAAATCCTGAATTTGTTAAAATGAGTATATATTTTATAAAAATATTAAAGTATAGAATTTTTTTTCTCAATATTGAGAGATACTGAGTAATATTTCTCCCTTGAGAAATATCTCTCCCTAGGGAGATAAAAGAGCATCTCTGTGTGAATAATAAAAGGTTTGCTCTGTCTTTACAATGGTCAGAATGAGCCACCCAGTCTTTAGTTCTCATTTGCCTTCATTTGCTTCTTACTAAGATCTCCTTCAGTGTGGTTAATAACCAGCAAGATCATCAGTCACTTCAAAGTGCTTTTGCATTCCATAGTTTGTTTTTTCTGCAGTGAGCAAACGGAGAGATGATCTGGTAGAAATCAGTTACATTATGACTCATCTTTTATGTGACCTCCTTAAGAGGCCTTTGGGTAGCACATGGGCTTTCCATACAATTATATGTAACAGTTGGCTAGCAAAATATCCTTTCCTGCACCATTCCTTGGCAATACTGAAAAGTCATTAAAAGCTTTTATTTGAGACCCAGAGAAGTGGAATTTTCCCTGATCAATGCTTTCTTTTTCATTTGGGTTAAAGACAGGTCACTTTGCATCTAGACTGATGTCTTCATGAGGAACAGTTGAAGTGACTTCAGATTTGGTCTTGATATGAAGCCTTTGCTTTCTTTTGTCAACCAGGAAAGGTCTGAATCATGAAATTAAGGCCAGACAGCTAAAAGGTATGGGACTTCTTCCTCCTTGATGTTACACATTACATCTGCTTTCACTGACCGGAAAACTACACAGCCATTGTGATTCACTGGTGACAGTTTGCAGTCCCTTAAGTTAATATGCATTAAGACTGTGCGTGTTAGGGTTATTAAAACAAGAAGCCCATGGAAATGAACCCAAAGTACCCTAATCCTGGTAGGCAGAATTACCAACATATTCCCTGAAAAGTGCAATTTCTTCTCAAAGATAACACTCCTTGATTGACTTTGGTCGATGAGCATAGACATGCTTGCTCATTCATAAGTATAAAGACTACTCCCTTGTTCCCTCAAAAGGAAGACAAATTTTTTTTTTCCACTCTGACTTATGAGATGCTAGACTTTCTTGAAAGTACAGGCAACATTTCCTTGTCAGTCTGACAAGATACGGTGTCCAACACTTCTTGTGTATTCTCTTCTGTTCCCACCTCTTCCATGAAGCTCTAGTGGTGGTCTTGCTGCATGTTTCACAGATGTTTCTCCCACTCAGCTCCTTGGTTGTTTTTCAAGTGGCTTCTTACAGCAAATGTTTCCATGTGTGTATGCTCCTTGTTTCTGCTGACACCTTTTCTTTCTATAAAAACAATCTGCTGCTGTCTTTCAGATCTAGATAAAGACCATCCCATACCACAGATGCTGCATCTTTTTACATTTTTTTGGCATTGGTACACATGGTCAGCAGGCAATGCCTCCCTCCTGTCTGTTCCTCATGGCTAACAATGTTGATGTTTTGTTCTTTCAATCTTATTTCCCTCTGTTACCCTGCATGCTCTTTTTTTTTTTTTAATGTATATATATATATATTTTTTTTTTTTCTTTTTCCTGTTACTCTCTGTTTTCTTTGTACTAGTGGCCCATATGGGATCTCTTCGTCTCTCACTACAGCTTGGAAGAAGAAAACCTCACACATTAACTGTTTTACCCCAGTAACCACAGGCAACTTGTATGCTAACTTTTGCTTGTGCTCAGGAACTGAAAAAAAAATTCAGCATTACATTTGCTTTATACACACACACAAGCAAAATTAAATTCACTTTCTACAGCTGCTCACAGTACTGGTTACTGACTGTGTCTGAAGAGACATGCAGAGATCAGACGCTACCATTGAGTTGAGTGCCTTTTTAGTTTGCATGTAATAAAAGTTAAGCTAAGATTGTCTAGTCATTTCCATTCCGAAAGGTATTCTCATTTGCCTGAGTAATCTTTGCAATCAAAATTTTTCATATTCACTTATGACTGTGGCCACCAAAAGGTGACTGTGATCCAGCTTGCTTCAGGAAATTTTAGATGTAAAAAGACAAAACAACTTACTTTCTCATAACTGCATTATTTGGGACCAAAGGTATTTGAAATTGCCATAGTAAAACTGAAGAATTCTGTTCAGCGTTTTGCAGAATAAACTCAAGACCTTGAAAAAAAAATTATGAAAAATAGTACATACAACTGTATGCATCATTATCTATATATACACATTTGTGCATATGTATATGTACACACGCACACATTGAGACATATATCAATGCTGGTTTATGAGTATGGCAGCATTCACTTAGACAATTCCTTTTTCAATTTTAACTTCCTATTATTTTTTAGTATGCGCAATAACCCCCCATATATTAATGTGTCATATAGACAGAACTTTATCAGGATTAGTACTGGAAAATACTATGCTGTTTCATTCTACGAAAGAATTAAAATATGTTATCCACTTAGCCTTTCTTTATTTTCATAAAAATATTAGGGATATTCTGACAGAAAACTGAGAAGATCTTTACTTTGTCACGTGAAGTAAATCTGGGTTTGCAAGTAAATCAGTGATGGTCCTTGACAGTCTTACCTGTAAATGTAGGGCAATTTTCATTCTTTTCAGGTATATGTATCTCCACAGAGATGCATGAATACTGCCAGCTGCATTAACAAATTTGCATTTCAGACCCCTCTTATTCTCTCTTCAGGAACATGTGGTTGAACACATTTTCACACAAAAGTATTCTTTGACAGTCTTAAAACTCTTTTTTTTTTTTTTTTTTTTTCTATGTGGATAATGGAAACAATATTATATGATTTTGGTAAGTTGCAAAAAGCAGAGTCAGTTATAGGTACAGACTGTATTAAAATTTGTGTTCTTCACTTTCAGACATATGGACCAAAAAGGGCTAAAAGCAGGAACAAATCTTGTGATCTGATATTATTAACATAGGGTATCTTCACTTTATGATGTAGTATCATTTAGGATTCATGTATAACTTCTCAGCTACAGCAGGATGCATGATTGCTGAGTAGCTGTGGACTACAGCTGACAGTACTTTTGGAATGGCATAGAAGGTGCAGGAATCGTAGTGTCTTAACCTAAAATTTAGGGAAGTCTAAATGTTGCAGATTGTTTAGATATCTATGTGGGAAAACCATAACTTTAAAAAATTATGAGGAAAAATGAATTTCTGCTTTTAATGGAGGAGAGGGAGTGACACATGGTTGATGGATGAATTAACACTTTCATTGCTCCCTTCCCTCTTTCAAGTCTAGCATGGGTGTTTCTTACATTATGCTGACGACATGTCCAGGTACGGGGAAAACACAGCCTCAGAGCTTTTCCTTTTATTTTCTGATTCTGTTTTTGTCAATACTAGGCCATGAGTTCAGTGGGTAGAAGACCAGTAAGTCAGTCCTGGGTGCTCTTTCAGTGCCCTGACTAATATATGTAGTATCATATATACATCACTCCACATTAGACTTAGATCTTCATTTGTCTAGAATTTCTTGAAAATATTCAAAACAGCAGCTTCTAACTTTTGGATTTGAATGACGGCCGTCTCTATTCTAAAACTGTTTAGACTAAAACTGTGAGATTTTTCTCACGCCTAGTTTTATTATGTGTGAGTAAAGACATACAGTTCTGTATGTTTATCTTCACCTTAACTGCTATTATCTCCATGATTTTGATAGCTTTTAGGAACCTCTTAAAGAAACCACTTATGAAAAGCTCTGTAGAAAGGTCATGCAATGAGCAAACAGCCTCATCTGGCAAGAGCCCAGTAGTAAAATGTTGTCCAGCTTGAAGCTAGCTGTAAAACCTGGACTGATTTCTCCAGGCACAGTATTTCCTTTGAGGTGATAAGCACAGTGAGCCAGGTGGGTAATGCGAGGGATGTATGTGCTTTCAAAAGAGTGGAATAACAATAACAACTAAAATAAACAGTTTCAGCAAAGTAAAAAATAGCAATGAAAAGAAACAGGGGTTCAGCGATATTAGCCGAACTAGCAACATATTATTTGCCTAGCCAAAGATGTTTGCATCAATATATAAAATATGTAAATGTGAATCTACAAGTCCTAGGCAAACATTTGCAGCTGTGGAGAGCATTAAGATTTGTGTTTTATTTGGTGGGACGAGAGAACAATGTGCAGACAATAAAAACAACTGAGTTTTAAGAAGTGCCTTGGCAGCATTCAAACATTAGCAGTTGTCATCATCATAATAAGATAGAGGAAAACAGGGTTTTTTTTTTTTAATTTAGTTTTTTCTTTTTTTTTTTTTTTTTACAGTAAGAATTGTCATTATATAAATGCATATTTTTCTGCTAGCATCTTTCAAATCAAAAATGATGTTTCATAACATAGGTAGGTTTGTATTTTTATGGGTAATGTAGTTTTACTAATAACCTTTCCAATTGAAAGATTCTGCCTGATTCAGTTAAACAGACTTTTTTTTTTGTAAATTTGATTAGACACCAAAACTCATCAGTCCGTCTCTGAGCCATGTACCTGATTACACATAGGTATATGCAATATGTTATATGAAGGCAGTTTAGCTTGGATTGCATTGTGGCTGTAACCAAAGTGGGTTTAGAGATAATGAGCTTGCATCCCTGAATACTTAGGATCACAGTCTACTCTCTAAACTGATGATGCAGCAGCTGCATAATGCAACAATGTAATTTATTCATGTAATATGTACAATATTGCTGTAATAAAAAGCCCATTGGCGGTTCCTCTATTTCTCTCTATGAGCATCCTGTTATTAGTAGCTGTGTAAGTCAGTCTTTCAGCGTCTTCAAATTCTGGCTATTTATAAATTTCAAGCCACAATATTTTAAAAAAGAAAAACCCAAATAGTTTTTTACAACGTGAATTGTGAATCTGCTCATGCTGAATTGAAGCCTGCAGCTTTTTTGGACAGTGCAATATATAAATAGATCAGAAAAAAATAAATATGTAAAAGACACCCTAGTTACTGAACATTTTTTTGTCACAAATTCATATAATGATGTAAATTTCATTTCCAAAACAAGTGAAGATGAAACAATGAAAAAAACAACTATTCTGTGTTTTTGTGAGAAAAGCTGAAAGTTCACTGATCTTGCCAGTTTTCACTCAGTGGTGTTTATCATATGGTTGTTTATCATAGCAGTGTTTATCATATGAGTGTTTATATTAAATGTAGTTTTCTCTGAAGTAAATGGTAATGGTAGCATATTAACTTTCAACAAGAGCTACATGTAAAGACAGTGATGAAGAGCATTACAACAGAATGCTTGGAAATTAATCTGCCAGTTTAACCCAGTAACCGACATGCATACTAGAACACTGATGTGAATTGAAAATAAAATAACCACGCTTGACAGATATAATAGTTTAAGTGATTTCAAATTAACCACATCCCACTGACCGCAAGTGAAGAATGTGTTCATTCTCCTGCAATGAAACATGCTCTAGGGACTCATTATACAGAGTGGAGTAAGTAAAACCAGAGTGGAGTAATTGATGCTGAGGAGGAAGGAAGAGTGACAGCTATTTAATGATTCTCAAACTTATACATAAAGATATCACAAGCACTTAATATATTATTTTTCTCTCTCCAATCTAGAAGTATTATAGGCTTAAATCTGTATTGTGCAGTAATTGCAACACTTGATTTACCTGTTAGGAACAATAAATCATGACAAGGATGCATCAGGCAGTACATGAAAAGAGTGAATAACAAACCACTCTGCTAACGTGTGCATCCATTATGGGTGCTGTATTCCAGTAGAACAGGTGAGACAGAGTCAGGGCATATCTATTGTCCTAATTCCTCTGCCTGTAATTGCTTTTCAAATGGTAAGGATTCCAGTTTGAACATTATGAAATCCACATTTACATGATTTGGTCCCTTCTTTTCACATACAGCAAGGTCTTTAATTGCAGACAATCTATACAATAGAAGATACACATGAATGCAGTGATCCCTATCCTTTTCTTTTTCAGAGGGAAGAGGGGCAGTTGCATATTCTATGTGTCATCTTTATGCTCTATAGCAATTTTTGTTTAACTCTCTAATATTCTGTATCTATGAGTAATGTCTCACAAGCAACACGATGCTCACAAGCTAGAAGGTAAGAATACCTGATTATTACATACGCAGTTAGCTGGGGATTAATCATCAGTAGTAGTACTAATAGTACTGCTGCTGGCAATAAAAGATGTTGTATGTTCTACAAAGCCAACAAAATGAGAAACACATTGAAATCTCCATATAGAAGCCCTTCCTAACTGGAATTATGTTATGTTTTTGTGCATACCAGGAAGTGATTTGCATTGCACATAACAAGGGTGGGGAGTCTAGGAGGAGCCATAACACAGTCATTGCGAAATTTTTGGCTTATTTGACTTTGTTACCAATGGGGTCATAGACAAACCATAAAACCTTTTCATTAATATGCCATTGCCACTCACTAGCTCTACTTTTTAAAGTTATTTTGGCCACATTGGCTATGTGCTGTAGCAGGCAATCTTTTCAGCAAATACCATGTTTACAAAGATGGTCATTTTATGGTATCTTATATTTGATGACAGAAAGAATGTGAATGGTGTGGGAATCACTAAGAAAAGTTTCATTAGTATGCACAGTAGTTGTCCTAACTGATCCCTAAAAGAGGAACAAGAAAGCATACTGTGGGCTTATGGTGTGCCTGGCTGTGACGCTCACACACAGGCTGCTGAGGCCTCCCAGCCTCCGGACATTTGTGAATGGAGCAGGATTGGTCTGCAGGAGGATCTGTCTGTGCAATTGTACTGCTGGGACTGTATAAACGCACTCACATATAGGGGCTGGGTTTCTGGGTTTTGATCCATCAGGCAGCTAACTCGTACTGGTACCTCCAAAGTTGAGTGCAGGTTTCCAGATTCAGTTCTGACAAAGTCCTATTCCTTTCCTGGCCACATGAGGATGAGAATGGTTAGAAATGGAGACGTGCAGAAACCTGCCTCACACTGACTCCAGAGGCCCTTGAATATTTTGAGATCTGCTTAAGAAAGGCAATAATCAAGAGGTATTGCAGCAGGACATGGATTCCAGCTGATTAAGGCTTTCATTTTTCCATTGTTTGAACATCACATGCCTGCTTGTTGTTAGGTTATTTCATTATCCAAAGATAGCATCACCATAATGGTATACCCACTCTATGTTAAGTTTAACTTTTATTCAGTGACTGATTCAGAAGGAATAGGACCAATCATTTTAGGCATTATCTGTTCTGGAATATAAGCAAGTGAAATAATCTAGCGGAATGCAATTTATGATGGGAAATTTATACCTTCTCTAACTCATATGAGTTGCCTAAATAGATTAAACTATCATTGTAAAAGGACTGAGTCTCCCACTGGCCCTTTGTTTCCCTCCCATGTTCCTAATCAGCAAAGTTAGGACAGAAATGCTTCTGAAAGAATCACTTGTTGTGGTGTCTGTCTGCAAGTTGGAGATCTCTCATGAGAATGCTTATAAGACCTGAGCATATATGTGCTGCTATGAATTAACGAAGTAATAGCAGTTGGAAGATCGAATCTTCATCAAGGACTTATTATTAACAAGGACTTAGAGCTCTCTTGGCTACCAAAAAAAAAAAAAATAATAAAAAAGAAGTAAAAAGAAAACAAGAAAAGAAAAGAGAAGAATAAAAGAAAGAAAAGTGTGTACATGTGGGAATTGTTCTTGTTCCTGAAGTGTTCAGAATAGATCAAACTTGCACTGGATAATGGCCTCCTGACTGTGATCTGCAAGTTTCTTGCCTTAAATCTTTTTCATGACTTGTTTCAACATACTAAGAGACAACACAAACATGTATTTAAGTGTATTCCTAATGGTGATAAACTTATGCTGAGGTATTAATAATCAATTTTGTGTTGAAGTAGCTTTACTAAGTGTCACAACGAGGGGACTTTTTTGTCTACTTTTAGGAATCACAATGATTGTTTTCTAATTAGAGAAATCTGTCATAAACCAGCAAAATAATTTAACAAGATGTAAATAATCCTCCTAAGTACCATTTAATGCAGGTTGAAGAATGCTGAGTAAGTTGTGGAAAGGTTAAGCTGAAGGCAGACACAGCCATGACTGTTCAGCAAGGAAAGGTTTTCATAAAAATAACTTCAAACTAATCAAAAAGAAGAAACATGGCAAACTTGGTACTATTAAAGCTCTTTACTTAAAACCTCAGTATCAGCGGAAAGGTTCGGGTCTTTCTGAGCCTCCAGCCCTACTTAGCAGCTTCTTTTGCCAAAGAATCAAGAAGGGAAAATTAAGCCAGAATTAATGGATTGTGTAACCCTTACTAGCATCCATGTCTGTGAAATGCAGCTTCTCATGTATATTTTCAACCCTTTCATAAAGTCTATTCATTCAGCAATTATTTTTTTATCCAGCCACATGCCTAGCTGGGGAAGGGAGCTGAGAATACAGATGCTGCAGATGCCAGAGGGGCTATGGGCAAATTTCTTCGTTATACACCAAGGACACAGTCATCTTCTCTACATGTGACCCAATCCTGAGCAACACTACAGAAGACCCAATACATTTGGACATGAATTTGGACATGAATGCAACACTGCAAACATATCAGTCTTTTATAACAGCATATTCTAGAAGCACCATCTGTGCTAGTGTCTGCAGGTGAAACAAATGCAGTTTTCAAATTAAACCCCCCAAAATGCCATACAACAAACCACAGCAAAAAAACCTCCTTAGGATTAAGTCTTCGCTCCTGTTCACTCTCATAATTTTCCTGTTCCACCTGCGATGCACACCTTTAGGCCAAACATGAGTTGTGATAGGCTGTCATGCGGTTCGGGTATTATAGATGAAATCCTTCCAGAAGCAGCATCTGGCTCGTTTTGTAAGCTCTGCAGTCATTTGTAGTGATGGGGTTACATGTGCCCTAGGCTTTGTCAGATGGTTTGGCTGCTTTTCTCCAGTTTTTTTTTTTATTGTTATTAGTTGTTGATTGTGAGGAATTCGTACTCTGCAATATACGCTTAACTAACCAGCAATTTGCATGTTTAAATAAAAAGACCTATAATTAAGGCATTTTGAAACCTGACCACAAACATATTCTTGTTAGACGTGTTAATCTTAAGTATAAAACTACTTATTTCTCTCCAGCAGTTTGCTTTGCAGCAAGGTGTTGCTTGGTTGCTGTCGTGGTTTAGGCCTGCCACACAGCCCACTCACTGCCCCCCCACCTCCTCCCTCGGCTCCCGGAGGGATGGG
>WYDI02006308.1:1358-12466 GCA_009867235.2 Psittacus erithacus | reverse complement strand
AGGAATTTATAATCACATCCTGCTCTTTGGCTGTTTATTGTCTTTGTGCAACTTTATTTGTTGACACTTTTATTCTTGTTTATTCATCAAATCTCCTTGCTTTATAGGCCCTTCTATAACACTTTTTTTAGGTACCCCATACCTTAGAACAGGTAAGACATAGGCAAAAATGGACTTGAAAAGGTTAGAAATATGCAAGGATTAGTTAGAAGTGGCCAAAACCAGGTTAGAAATGGTCAAAAATGGGTTAGAAATGTACAAAAATCCTTTTTTAAAGGGATTAAAAAACTGAATTACGGTTTAGAAATGGGCAGAAATGGTTTAGGAATACCCAAAAATGGCTTAGAAATAGCTTAAAATAGGTTAGGGATGGATAAAAATGACTTAAAAACATTTTAAGAAAGATGGGTTAGAAAATGAATAAAATTAAAATAAAACAGGTTTGCATTAGGCAAAAATTGGGTAGGAGTTGCCAAAAAAGGCTAAGAAATTACCTAAGTGGGTTCAACTGCATTAAAAGTGAGGGAAAATGGGTGAAAACTAACAAAAATGGCTTAAAATGAGTATGAAATGGGCAAAAAAGGGGGTAGAAAAGGGCAATGAATGGATTAAAACTGGGTAGAAATGTGAAAAATTATTTAGAAATGGGCAAAAAAGGCTTAAAATTGGTATAGAAATGGGAAAATGGGATAGAAATGACAAAAAAATTGGATAGAAATGGATAAAAATGGTTTAGAAATGGATAAAAATGGTTTTGAAATGGCCAAAATGGTTTTAAAAGTGTTAGAGTTGGGCAAAGAAAGGTTACAAATGGCCAAAAAAGCCATAAGATGGGTCAGAAGTGGCCAAAATTGGGTTCAAAGTGGCCAAAAATGGTTTAGAAGTGGGGAAAAACAGATTTAAAAAGGGTTTGAAATGGGAAAAATGGGTTGGAAATAGACAAAAACGGCTTAAACCTGGTGAGAAATGGGCAAGTATGGGATAGAAACTGCCATAAGTAGTTTAGGATTAGCCAAAAAAGGCTTAGAATGGGTTAGAAATGGGCAAAACTGGGTTAGAAACAGCCAAAAATGGTTTAAAATGGGTTAGACATGGGCAAAAACGGGTTAGAAACAGCAAGAAATCAGTTAGAAATGGACAAAAATGGTTTGGAAATGGCCAAAATGGCTTAAAAAGAGTTCGAATTGAACAGAAAAAGGGTTAAAAATAGCCAAAAGCTGTTTAGAAATGGCTAAAAAAAGCTTAAGACAGGTTAGAAATGAGAAAAATGGGTTAGAAATAGCCAAAACTGGCTTAAAACTGGTAAGAAATGGGCAAAACTGGGACAAAAATGGCCATAATTAGTTTAGAAATAACAAAAGAAGGCATAAAATGGGATAGAAATGGGAAAATTGTGTTTAGTAAAAGACAAAATGCCTTAAAATGGGATAGAAATGGGCAAAGGTGGGTGAGAAATGGCAGGAAATTGGTTAGAAAAGGACAAAAATGGTTTAGAAATTGCCAAAAATGCCATAAAATGGGTGAGAAAAGGCCAAAAATGGTTTAGAAAAAGGAAAAAAAAGGTTTTAAACAGATAAACAATGAGAAAAATGGGTTAGAAATACCCAAAACTGGCTTAGAACTTGTAAGAAATGGGCAAAAGTGGGATAGAAATGGCCATAAACAGCTTACAAATAGGCAAAAAAGGCTTAAAATGGTTTGGAAATGGGCAAAAATGGGTTAGAAAAGGCCAGAAATTGCTTTAAATGGGTTAGAAGTGGGCAAAAATGGGTTAGAAATGGACAAAAATGGTTTGGAAATGGCCAAAATGGCTTAAAAAGAGTTAGAATTGGGCAAAAAAAGGGTTAGAAATAGCCAAAAGCTGTTTAGAAACAGCCGAGAAAAGCTTTAGATGGGTTAGAAATGGGAAAAATGGGCTAGAAATAGCCAAAACTGGCTTAAAACTGGCAAGAAATGGACAAAAATGGGATAGAAATGGCCATAAATTGTTTAGAAATAGCCAAAAATGGCATAAAATGGGTTTGAAATGCAAAAAAAGAGATTAAAAAAAACCCAGAATGGGCACAAATGTGTTAGAAATGGGCAAAGGTGGGTTAGAAATGGGAGGAAATTGGTTAGAAAGGGACAAAAATGGCTTAGAAAAGGCTAAAAAGGCTTAAAAGGAGTTAGAATTGGGCATAAAAGGGATACAAATGGCCAAAAATGCCATAAAATGAGCGAGAAATGGTCAAAAATGGTTTAGAAAATGAGAAAAATGGGTTTAAAACATGTAAGCAATGGGGAAAAAAGGGCTAAAAATAGCCAGAACTGGCTTAAAGCTGGTAAGAAATGGGCAAAAGTGGGATAGAAATGGCCATAAACAGCTTAGAAATAGGCAAAAAAGACTAAAAATAGGTTAGAAATGGGCAAAAATGGGCTAGAAATGGCAAGAAATTGGTTAGAAATGGACAAAACTCATTTGGAAATGGCCAAAATGGCTTCAAAAGAGTTAGAATTGGGCAAACAGGGTTAGAAATAGCCAAAAGCAGCTTAGCAACTGTCGAGAAAAGCTTAAGACAGGTTAGAAATGGGAAAAATGGGTTAGAAATAGCCAAAACTGGCTTAAAACTGGTAAGAAATGGGCAAATATGAGATAGAAATGGCCAAAAAGGCTTAAAATGAGATAGAAAAGTGAAAAATGTGTTTAATAAAAAAGCCAAAATGCCTTAAAATGGGTTAGAAATGGCAGGAAATTGGTCAGAAAGGGACAAAAAAGGTTTAGAAATGGCCAAAAAGGCTTAAAATGGGTTAGAACTGGGCATAAAAGGGATACAAATGGCCAAAAATGCCATAAAATGGGTGAGAAATGGCCAAAAATGGTTTAAAGAAAGAATAGGCTTAAAAACAGGTAAGCACTGAGAAAACTGGGTTAGAAATAGCCAAAACTGGCTTAAAACTGGTAGGAAATGGGCAAAAAAGGGTTAGATATGGGCAAAAAAGGGTTAGATATGGGCAAAAAAGGGTTAGAAATGGGCAAAAAAGGGTTAGAAATAGCCAAAAACAGTTTAGAAGTAGCTGAGAGAAGCTTGAGACCAATTAGATATGGCAAAATGGGTCAGAAACTGCCTTGCTGATGGCACAGCCCCAGAGGGAAGCAAGAACCAACAGCAGCTTTCTGCACTGGCCCCTTGACATCAGGAGCATGGGCTGGATGTCTGCACTCTGTGAGCTCTCCCCCAGGACACCCAATTGTGTTCTATGGAGCAGCAACATAGAGACACAGTTCTAGAGGGCAAAGCAGGGCTTAAAAGGGGTTAGAAATGGGCAAAAAAGGGGTAGAAAAGGGCAATAAATGGATTAAAACTGGGTAGAAATGTAAAAAATTAATTGGAAATGGGTAAAATGGCTTAAAATGGGTTAGAAAGGGGAAAAAAATTGGCTAGAAATGGACAAAAATGGCTTAGAAATGGCCAAAAAAGGCATAAAATGGGTTAGAAATGCAAAAAAATCGGTTAGAAATGGCCAAAATTGACTTAAAACGGGTTAGAAATGGGCAAAAATGGGTTAGAAATGGCAAAAAATTGGTTAGAAATGGACAAAAATGGTTTGGAAAATGCAAAAAAGGCTTAAAATGGGTTAGAATAGGGCATAAATAGTTGCAAATGGCCAAAATTGCCATAAAATGAGGTAGAAGTGGCCCAAATTGGGTTAGAAATGGGCAAAAGTCATTTTGAAATGGAAAAAAATAGGTTTAGAATGGGTTAGAAATAACCAAAATGGCTAAAAACTGGTAAGAAATGGATAAAAATGGGATAGAAATTGGCCATAAATTGTTCAGAAATAGCCAAAAGAAGCTTAAAATGGGCAAAAATGGCTTAGAACAGGTTAGAAATGTGCAAAAATGGGTTAGAAATGGCCAAAATTGGCTGAAAACAGGACTGAGGTGGGCTGAAATGGGATTAAAATAGCCAAAAATGGTTTAAATGGGTCAGAAATGTGCAAACATGGGCTAGAAATGACCAAAACCTGTTTAGAAATAGACAAAAATGGGTTCAATTGGGTTAGCAATGGGGAAAAAAGGGTTAAAAAGACCCAAAATAGCTTAAAATGGGTTCAAAATGGGCAAAAAAGGGTAGAAATGGCCAAAGATGGTTTAGAGAAAGCCAAAATGTGTTAAAATGGGTTTTAATTGGGCAAAATTGGGTTAGAAATGGCTACAAATGGCATAAATGGAGGTAAAAAAGAAAAAATAGTTTAAAAATAGAAAAAATAGCTTCAAAAGAATTAGAAATGGGAAAAAATGGGTAAGAAATGGGCAAAGAAGTCTTAAAAGGAGTTAGAACTGGGCAAAAAAGGGTTAGAAATGGGCAAAAAAGGGTTAGAAATAGCCAAAAGAAGTTTGGAAGTAGCCAAAAAAAAGCTGAAAACGTGTTAGAAATGGGAAAAATGGGTTAGAAACAGCGAAAAATGGCTTAAAACAAGTTAGAAATGGGAAAAAATGAGTTAGAAATGCAAAGAAATTGGTTAGAAATGGCCAAAAATTGTTTGGAAATGGCCAAAATGGCTTAAAAAGAGTTAGAATGGGGCAAAAAGGATTAGAAATAGGCAAAACCAGTTTAGAAATGGCTAAAAAGCAGTTTAAAATGTGTTAGAAATGAGAAAAAGGGGTTAGAAATAGTCAAAAATGGTATTAGGCTCGCAGCCTAACATCTGGTCAGGGCAGGGTGTTTGGAGGAGAATGACTACCTTGAAGTACTTGTAAAGAAACCAAGCTTCGCTCTAGGACAGGTCTAACCAACTCACACTTTCCTAGCCCAGCTTTAACTAGTGTACCTCAGGCTATGGGGGAACCAGGGGGAAAGGAGAGAATTCAGCCATGGGCAGAACATCAATACTAGTGGCTGAGGTTGCAAAAGAGGGGCAGTGTTTGAATGCTGCTCAGCACTGGTGGGCATTAAGTGCTGCAGGAGCTGGGCTCTGCAGCTGCTGCCCTCAGTTATTGCTGGGACTGGGTGTAGTGGAAGGTAAAGCACTCAACAAGAGCCTGGCCTCCCCTCCCCAAAGTGGGTGTTGTAACAAAATACACTGGAATTCTGTGATGTGGTGGTTTTGATTTTGAGTGACTTTAATATTAAACTGTACTTCCAAGAAGTGACTGTGTGCATTCTTTGGAAGCACCTGTTCTCACATCCAGCTTCAGTGCTGGATCAGGCAAGAGCAATCCTGCAGGAGGATGAGGTGAGGAACAAAAACCTGTTCCTGATGGGTCCAGCTTGAAGGAAACTCGAGCAGCTCTGTATGTGGGCATCTGAGCAGAGGGTGGATTTGCTCTTCTCTCTTTCCCCCAGTCTTTGTTGAGGAAGTGAAGAAGTTGCTCAGGAGCCTTGCACTTGGCTGTGCTCCTGCGCTACCCAGGCAGTGTGTGCTCACCAACCGTGCTGGCTGGGGGGCTGCTGTTTCCTTCCAAGCCCCTCATTAGTCTGGATGCCCAGCTCAGACCTGTGGAGGCTGCAGGGCAGCAGTGGTGTATTTGCTCCAAAGGCTTCGGTGCAAGGAAAGGAGCACACCAGGTCAGAGTTTGCTGCTTCCATCCTCTACTCACAGAATATTAATACAGCAGTAAGCATACCAAAAGTACCCCCCTTTTTCCTTTTGGCCTTCTAAGGAAGCATTTAGGAACAAATGCTTAAACAGGGCAAGTTCAGGTTAGATCTAAGGCAGAAGCTCTTCCCTGTGAGGGTGCTGAGGCACTGGCACAGGGTGCCCAGAGGAGCTGTGGCTGCCCCATCCCTGGCAGTGTTCAAGGCCAGGGTGGAAGGGGTCCCTGCCCATGGCAGGGGGTTGGAACTGGATGAGCTTTAAGGCCCCTTCCAACTAAAACCAGTCTGGGATTCTATGATTCCATAAAATCTACTACTTTCAGTTGATTTCCAGAGCAAATCATGGCAGTGCACTGACCAGACAGAGGAGCAACATCTCACTGTAGTAGGACAAAGCCACCCTCCTCACCAAATGTGAAACCTGCAGCCTTCACCTCCCTCCAACACGCCTGCCACAGATCCTTCAGAGACTTGGGTGAGTAAAAGGTGCTTTGTAAAAGCCCTTCTAATGCTCCTGGTCTTTATGAACACAAAGATATGATGTACAGCACTAAATACAAACATAAAGACTTTATTGAATGCTGCTCAATTCCCCAAAGGTCTTTCATTACAAAAGTTTTCCACACAACTGCAATTGAAGAGATTGGAATGGTACTCTGATAAAAGATGTGAAAAATACTTGATCAAGTAAACAGACAAGACTTCTATTGTCAGCTTTCCACTGGTAAGAAACAGACTGCATTTTCTTGAAAGAAAACAAGGAACTATTTATTGACATCCTTCCCTCCTTACTAAAGAAAGAATTAAAAATCCCAATTTTGGTCTCGTTCTTCAGCCCATGAGATGCTAAACCTAATGCAGAGCCATCCCAGAGCACCACTCCGCCGGGCATCCTCAGGCTGATGAGGAGCATCATTGATGGGCTCTATGGGAAGCTCCATCTTCAGCTATAGCAGGAGGAAATCTCTAAGTAGCCCAGGGCCATGAGGCAGCAAGAATGGGGTGGAGGCACTCCCCAAGGGGGAGCTTAGATACATGGAGCACTGAACCTGTGGTAGTTGACCTTCCCTCCTTACCTTGCCTCATTCTAAGATGAAAATTAGGTAAATCTGGATCCCAATCCAGTCAGGACTTCGAGGACAGTGCCATATCCCAGCTCCTGCTGCTGCTGCCAGGGGCACATACTGAATATCTCGAGTTACTGGTAACGTACCTTGGTTTTATTTGAGAAAATACAGCACAACTAGAAGCCTTTTCTATTGCCTTAACCAAAGTATGCAGCGATGTGAAAAGCACATAGAAAACAAGGAAAAATGTGTACAGAGCAAACTCTACCACCTATGTGCAACACAATCAGAAATTCAAGTCATAATTCTCACCACTCCCGGAAGAATTTCACTCATTAAAGGATGCTAATTCAGGCCTAGGAAACGTTGGAGGTGACAGGATACCGATAATCAGACAGGTTTACAATATGCTGTGGTATGACATCACTTAACTGCTGTATTGAAACTCAGATCTTTACGTTTGCCAGAGGGAAATAAAAGTGGCTGCTGCTGTTATACTGATGAGGTTTCTCTTGCAAATCCTTATGTATCTCAAAAGGGTACAAAAAGTGTGTGTCTGCCGAGCAGGGGCACCCAGCTCTGTTACTTGGCACTTGTGCTGTGTGCGTTGAGCACGGTGTGGGAGCTGTTCTGCTTCTCTGCCATCGCCTTCTTCAGCTTTAACTCCTCCAGCTTCCTCCACAGCTCTTCACGTTCCAACTCTTTCTTTTTCTCTCTGCAAAGAGTGAAGGATCAGTTTCAGATGTGTCTGAAGTGCGATGTGGAGACAGTTACTTAAACCCACGATTCACATCTCATAGAATAGCTTGGGTTGGAAAGGACCTCAAGATCATCCAGTTCCAACCCTCACCCTACACCATTATCTCCCAAGCCCAGTCCAGCCTGGCCTTAAACACTGCCAGGGATGGGGCAGCCACAGCTTCTCTGGGCACCCTGTGCCAGCGCCTCAGCACCCTCACAGGGAAGAACTTCTGCCTCAGATCTAACCTGAACTTGCTCTGTTTCAGTTTGAACCCATCACCCCTTGTCCTATCGCTCCAGTCCCTGATGATGAGCCCCTCTCCAGCATCCTTGTAGGCCCATAATTCCTCCTGGTTTTCTCCAAAGCTCTTTTTAGTGTCAGTGACAGTTTCCTCTGTTAAAGAGTGAGTGCATGAACTGGTAACCGTTAGTGGCAAAACTCTAACTTTGTTCCAGCAAACCCAGAGAACTGTAGTGTGGCTCTGCACAGATGACTGCAAGCCTAAGGAGGTTCTTTACATGCAAACGAATGAAGGGACTACACATCTCTGGGGGAGAGAAGCACAGCTACTGCCAGGACACAGAGCATGCTGCCCCAGCTGGCCTAGGACACCCTGCACCCCACCTACCTGCTCCAACAGCAGGTCAGCAGGGTGAGAGAGAAGTCTGAGCTATGAAGTATTCTCCAGCTCAGCTGTTCTCAGCCAAACCCCCCTCCAAAGCAGACCTAGCACCAGGCAGCCCCTAATAGCAGCCCCCTAACAGCCAAGCCTGGTTTGACCCCTTGGGAGCAGGTGGGCTCCCTGCCCCAGTGCAGGACAACCTGGGCCCTGCTTGCTGCAACCTCCCACTGTTGGGCAGCTCCAGTACAGAACCGCCCCAGCCACACCAGGTAAGCTCTGTTTTTCATCAATGTGTTTGGAAGCACTGATTGATACCTTTGTCTTTCTGCCTTGTATGAGCTTGTAAGTTCGTCGAAAAGCTTGCCATTCATTTCCATCAGGGTTTTCAGCACGTTGTACACCAGTGCCACAATGGTTCTGGAACAGAAGGAATACAACCATGAGCATGACTCAACACAAGGTGTGCTTTGGTAAACAAGTGCTCAGTTTCTTTTTTTGGACACTGAGCTTCCTATGGAAGATTTTACTGAAAGATTGGTGAATTTCTGACACAAAATCCTCAACCATCATTTCCTCTGGTAATTATTAAGTTGCACATTTAAACATGCACGGTTTAACCTTAAAATCCCAATTCTTGTCATGACACAGAGTGTAATTACCAGTACTGTGGCTGTACTATGAAGCCATTCAATTACATTAACATTTAAACCAAGTTTTAACAACTATTTTATAGTGTTTGAGTAACGAAATATGAGAGTCTAGAAAAATCAAACTGCCCCTGGCTCACAGTGCCAGGCCTGGGCAGAGGGACCACAGGCGAGTGCTTTCACACAGTCAGTAAAACGGTTTCTGGGCAGCAGGGAGCTCTGCATTAAGGAACCGAATGGAGACCATTGGATACTGGCTCCCAGGGTCTGTCTTTCTTTCTGTGTCCTGCATGGCTGTCCCTATTTCCACTTTGGGTATGAATCTTCTCTTGTGAAAGCATTTGTATTTCAGTAAATTATCTTCAACATTGTGGTGGTTATCTCCTATAAACCCCCTCAATTACACAAGAGATGCAAACCCAGCAATCAAATAGAAATGAAGAAGGAGCCCAGTATTAAGCTTAACACTGATGTAAAGAGACAAGAGCCTTTCCATCTTTTCCCTTGCCAGCAGTTCACCTGCACTCAGCAGCACTGATTGCAAGGCTGTGGAGCAGGGAAGCCTTGAGAAATGAGTGAAAGAACCACCTAAGGAAGCAGCCAGAGGTCCAGGTTTGCCTTTTCCATGCTCTCTGTCTGCTGTGGCACTATGAAATCTCCCAGCTGCACATCAGAGGCCTTATCCTCATTCAGAGCACACCTCTGTGCAGAGTCCAGCCACATACCTTTTCCGGCTTGGCTTGCTTTGAACACTGGATTTCATATGGTTTGAAGACAAAACCTACTCAGGGTGCTGGCCTTCTGAGAGGAAAAGCTTGGGTTTGAGCCAGTAGCTAAGGCCATGTCAGACAGACACAGATAGGAGCATGTTTCTCTGCCCTCCAAAAGAGATTAAACCCTAAACTTTCTCATCCTCAAGATAAACAACAATCCTGTGTCTCCCACTTCCTTCATAAAGAGCAACTTCCATCTGCAGTCAGGAAAAGAGGGACATCCTTCACATTTGTTGAGATCCCAACCAAGTATTATCAATACTGCAAGAACTAGTTTATATTCAGGCCTAGCTGATACATCTGCAACTACACACATCACCTGGATCAATCCAGAATGACTTCAGAGCCTCCAAGGGCTTAAAGCAGGACACCAGGTTCATTCTGGAGTTGTGGGAGTACCTGCCTACCCTGGCTTTTGCCTGTATGAGCTTCATCTCCTGCAAATGGACTTGCAGCTCAGTGCAGGATGCTGGACATGAGCAAACTTCCTCTTTAGTATTTCAGTGGGATTACTGCTTCTTCCAAATGTGATACAAAATCACTAGTGTTTAACTTCTGGCATTAAATGTAAGGTGAAGCAGTCGCTCCTTGGTCACTAGCACCCTTTATAGTGGCAAGCACTGCTCTTCTCTGAGTGTATCCTGCCCCCTTCTTATCCCACTGGACAGCAATAACTTCTTACGGAGACACTGACAGGATTTTGTTGATCTAAAGTACGAAAGGACAGCAAAGCATAAATACAGCAGAAGCATCCTTCGGAGATGCCTGTGGTCTAAGTAATAGGAATTTGCATTTTTCATTAAGTGTAAGACAAAATGTGATTACAGGATGAAGAGCAACATCCCCTTTCCTCATAGTTTCCCCAGTAAATTCCTGGTCTCCATCATAACATTGCAGAATAGTGAACACATGCTATTGCCAAAACCATTTAGCACCCATCATCTCAGTGAGCTCATCTGACTTAAGTCAAAACAAAGTCACATTTACAAGCTTCTCAGCCAAACCTGGCCCAGCAGACAACTGATTTATGGTACCACAGCTGGAGTTAAACATTACATACGGATTCCAGTGTTCTTTGGAAATCTTGTACAAACTGCCAAACATAATGGGTAGGATTTTATCAATGTTCTCCTCGATCAGGCTGAGGATATATTCATTATTCCAGAAGTACAAAGCTCTTTCTGCAACCTGAAACACAAAGTTTAGGGGTCAGCAGCCACAAAAGATGAGTTACTACAAGTTCTTCTTTTGCTTTTAATACTCTTTTTTTACCTGAAAATGGGAACTTGACACACACTTGGATATTTGCTTAAATAAAGGCTCTTCTATCTTTTTGAACTGCGTCGGTTCTATTACATCTAAGATTTCTTCAATTTCACCTAAAAACATGACCTGTTGGTATAAAAGAAACACATCAAAAAGCATGAGAGTGTTTTGTATCACCTCTGTCAACAGAACTGAGCCAAACAGCTCATACATCAACTCAGGAATCCTGCTAAGAATGCTGTGTGTAACTGCATGTGTCAGACAGCTACGGGCTCCGTGCAGCCTGGAAGAGCAGCATTTGATGTCTTCAAGCCTGGCTGCAGGGATTTCTGTCACCAGAGCTCTCCAAAGGGGCTTAGGAAGTGAGAAATAGTTCATTCCAGGTTTAAATTACAGCCAGCACGAGGGTGGG
>WYDI02006307.1:0-13054 GCA_009867235.2 Psittacus erithacus | reverse complement strand
TTGGAGCAAGCTGCTCTAGTGGAAGGGGTCCCTGCCCGTGGCAGGGGTTGGAGCTGGAGGAGCTTTAAGGTCCCTTCAAATCAAACCAGTTCATGGTTCTGTGAGTGCACTGGAGGGGAAGAGGTGACAACCCTCACCAGCTGAAAGGCTGTTTTAGTAAGGAGCAATGCAGTGCAAACCACCAAAGTCTGTTAAATAATGTTCAAGGTCATCAAATATCCCTGCATAGCGGTGTCTCTGCAAGGTGCAGATGGAGTGGTACCACAGCTGGTTGCAGAAGAACCAAACACCAGCTTCTCCCATGAAGTCCTCAGAAGCACTGCTAAGCCAGGACCAGGCTCCCAGCAATGCCACCTCCTTGTGCCCATATCCCAGCACTACACCAAACAGTCTCCAAGGCAGAAGGAAACCCAAACTCCATGAGAAAACTCCCACCTTGTGGATTATTTCAGGTTATAGCTCACCCCCAATCCCAAAGAAACCAGCCAAGGAGCATTCCCAGGAGGGTGCGGGTGACCCACGATCCACCACTGTCTCTTCCACCATGTTTCATCCGTCTCACTCCCCTCTGTCCCTCTCTCAACCTTCCCTTCCCACCAGGGGCACAGCTCCCTCAAGCCTCGCAGAAATCAGGAATGCCTCATTTTTAGCAGGCATCAAACCACTGCTGCTTGGTTTTTCCCTGTTCAAAATCCCCCGTTTTGCTTTGGCAGCCTCGGGGGGGATCAGCGAGGAAGGAAAGAACGTTCAAAGAACAAAACCTAAAGCTGTTTGTGGAGCTGCCTGAGTTTTACAGCCTTCAAAGGAAGCAATTACCCACTCCAGCTGCTGGCAGCCAGGCGAGGGGACAGTGGGGACTATTCAAGCAGGTTGGAAATGTCACTGAGGGTGTTTACCTGCGCCCTGGAGGATGAGGTCTGGGAAGAAGAGGACCATGTGTGTGGTTCTGGTCTTCTGAATTTCCTGTTGCCTTGGAAACACACCATAAGAAGCAGCACTAACTCTGCTAATCACAGCATTTGCATCCTTGAGTCCAGGCGGAGCGTGGAGAACCGAAACACTCAGCAGCTCCTCAGAGCCCGGATCCACAGCTTGTGCCAAGGGGCGGGATGGAGACAGGGAAAACAACAGCAGCAGTCCCTAAGTGCAGGGTTATGGGGTAAGGAGACTCCCAATTACCCTTAAAATACCAGATCTAGGGGAACCTGGCCTTGAACACTGCCAGAGATGGGGCACCTACAGCTTCTCTGGGCAAGCACCCCAGCACCCTCATAGGGAAGAGCTTGCCCAGGGAAGCCAGGTTGGATGGGGCTTGGAGCAACCTGTGGAAGGTGCCCTTGCAATTCAGTCTGTGATTCTATGAAAGCAAAATTCAAAGGGCAAATTTGCTTGTTTGTGTGAATCACAAAAATAGCTTTGACAGAGGGGAAAAACCACAACGATTTCCCGGCTGCAAAACAAGCCTCATGGAATAAGAAACTCAGCAGCACAATTAATGAGAGTGCAAATCACAGATACATGGAAACAAACCATGGGAAATGGAAATCAACAGATGGTGCGTAGAGAACTGCTTGTTTGGAGAGGGAGAAGCAGCCCATGGTGGAAGCTGCAGCACGGTGGAGATGCTCCCAAGTGCAGAGAGAAGGTGACACAGCAGCCCCTGGCCATTGGCTTGTCCAGGTCTCCTCATCCCACTAGAGGACACAAGAGCTGGGGCAGGATGAGTATGAACATGAACTGGCCAATGGGCTGCTAACCCCAGAGCATCCAACGGGAACTCACCAGCACGTATCCGGAGTCACACGGGGTCCAGAAAGCAGGGACCATCCCAGCACACCCCATGGTCACTACCAGTGCTCAGGGAGCCTCTAACTCTATGTAGTAGATACCATGTGAGGCACGCAGCCCACTGCTGTGATGCGTCTCAAAGTATTTCTTTCAGACAAGGCCACCAAGATCACAGACCCACCTCACTGCTTCAGCAACACAGGTTCAGCCCCTCGCAAAGATGTCAAACCTCCAATTGACTCTGTTTTGCAGCTAAGGAAGCAGACACACAAAGCTTTGCATGGAAAACAAGCAGAAAGAGCTTGCTGCCAGTTTTTGCCCGTGCTCAAAGCTCACTGCCTGCTCAGCCGTCTGGCTGCAGCTCCTCTCCCATGTATTGTGCACATCACCCTCAAATTATAAATAGCTTGAGTGGCTTCTTCAGGTAGGAAAAGACACAGAAAGAGAAAGGTTAATGTTTCTATGTCAACCACTTACGGAGACGCTGTGCTGAAGGCTCTGCAAATGGATGACTAAGACATCAGGTCACTGACAATGGAATGGGAGAGCAGATCTTACCTGCTGAAGGCTCAGGCATCAGCTTGGAAAATAAAGAGCCCAGTGTGATTTCTGGTTCTCAGCATCACCGTCAGCAGAGGAGCACAGTCCTGGGCAACCCTCATCAACTGAAGGATCTACCACGGACCACCCCTCTGTGGAGGGCAAGGCAAAAGCCCCACAGCTTGGGATGCGACAGAGGGTGGAAAGAAGCCATGCATGTCCCATAGGAAACATCTCTGAGTCAGACAAGGGTTTTCCCAGGATTTCAGTTGTCAGCTCCTCCTGCAAGCAGTGATGGAGTGGGAAGAGCCAGAGGCTCCATGCACCCCAGTCAGCTGGAGGGCCCACATGGTGACAGCACCAGGCTGAGGTGCTCATTCAGCATCTTTGTGCAGAGTGGCAGGACAAAGAAAGAAGAATATGACCAACCTCAGGCACTGCTAAGGAAACGAGTCTATTTAGCCTAAACAAAGGGATTCTGCCTCTCTTGGGCTTCTTTGGCTTTACTATTCAAGACACTTTATCCTGACAAGGCATTACCCAGGGATCAGACTAAGCCTATGCTAACTTAAGGATCAGCTCGGTTAGCAGTGCTCATTGTAAAGATGTGTTTCCTCTTCTTGTTTTCTGAGGAAGAGAAAGAAAAAGCTTCAAAACCTCCAACTGAAAAGCAATAACAATGCTGGAGCATCACTACAGAGACTCCTGTTAATACTCAATAGCTAGGGATAGGTTCTGCTCCCTGCTGATCGTGGTGGTGAGGGCAAAAAGCATGATACCCATATGTGTCCTTACATACTACATCTGATATACAGACCTGATCTAAGGCAGTGAAAGAAGAGGGTGAAATTAAGCAGGCTGTGATTTTAAACCCCATTGAGAGCAGCGTAAGCAGCCAGGCAGGGATCCCAGCCCTGCATCTCCATCAGCAGCCAGGAAAACCCAGGGTGTGGGTTTGTGGGGCTCCTCAATCCTGCCATTGCCGGCTCTATTTCTGAGCATGAAATGAGCTTCCCAGCCACCACGGGAAGCCACTCGGGATCCTCAGGAGGCATGTTCACAGCAGCAACTGAAAATAAAAGCCCTTGAAACTCCCCAGAGAGCCAAAGCAGTAAATTGGAAGCATCGCTCACAGGGCCCTGATAAATTAGAGGCAAGCAAATTAACCCCAGTTATTAAGTTACTCTTATACACCACAAAAAGCAAGACTATAACCAGTGGATAGAGAACAACGTTATAGAATCCCAGCCTGGTTTGTGCTGAAGGGACCTTAAAGCTCCTCCAGCTCCAACCCCTGCCACGAGCAGGGACACCTTCCACTAGAGCAGCTTGCTCCAAGCCCCTGTGTCCAACCTGGCCTTGAATAACAGCCTACCGGAATGTCAAAAAAGAAGAATCCACTGAACAAAACCCCCTTTTCTCCCCCTATCAGTTTGTCAGCACGCAGACAGGATTTCAGGGATAAAGCAATGACGTTGCAGCATCCCAGAGCTTGTGCTTTGTCTGGGATCACCGCTGTAACACGGACTGTTTTCCAGGCAGCAATGCCCTCTGAGTCTCATCTCATGTACAAACGTGGCACCAGGATGCCACAGGCAGAGCTGACCCTGCTCCTGTGGAACAGCATCAGGCACAGATCTGTTCATTATCCATTAGTTTATCCCACACTTCTTGCTCTCTGCGAGGATGCAGCAGCACAGCCCACCCATGGGGGTCTGCCTACAACATACCTCTGTAGGAAACTGCTCTGGGGATGCGGCACAGCCCTGCCGGGCAGGCAGAGCAACAGGAGGAGAATCCATAGGGACAATGAAACAAGAGTAACTTACAAATCCCACAGTCTGAGCAGAGGCAAAACCCTGGGCTTGGAGAGAGGGCAAAGAGCAGGGGAAAAGCAGGTTTGTAAATAGCTCCTACCTAGAGCAGAAATCCCACAGCTCTACCTGCCCGGACATGGGATTTGTGGGGCAGATGAGGGGAGCATGACTCAGCAGAGGTTTGTGCCTGCAGGGCTTTGAGAGAAATAGAAAGAATTACGGATTGAAGAGCAGTAAATGCCTTTGTGAGCAAAGGAAAGAGTCCTGTCTCACGTACAACTGCGGAGAATTCCCTTTGCATGAGCTAACACATCCCTGCACAACACAGGACCACGGGTGCCAACATGGATATGGACCAGAGACATGCTCACGGGGTTCATGGCAAAAGCATCCCCTGATTAACCAAAGCAAAGCCTGCCAGGCTCATAAACAGCTGCCCAAGTCCTTCTCCTCTGTAATCCCAAAAGCTGGATGTACCTCAGTGTTTAACACCCCCGACCCATGTTCAGCAGCAAGGCCGGGACCTCGCGTCCCTCACCAGCCCATCAAGCCTGGCAGCAGCATCCACAGCGCCAGGAGTGACATGATCTCCTCCAGCAAGGAGTTCTGAAGCTAATTCTCCTGGGTCAGCAAATGAACAAGCTTCCTTTAGGAAGGTACTACGGATGCCAACGTGTCATCAATTATTCATCCTGCTCTTTGAAGAACTGTTAAGCTCCTAGTGGGAAATTAATCGTGCTATAATGAGGTTTGTGCTTCTAGGAGAGTTTAAGCACGTCCCTGTCGCCGCTATTCAAACTCGTTTTCCCCCAAGACTGAATTCCAGCTCCCTCCAGGTAACATCATTTTGCCATTACTGCATCAGGAAGCGCAGAGATCATCAGATTTCAGCATTTTCCACCTTTCTAGAGGTTAAAGTCATGTAGAAAAGCACTTTTTTTTTGCCTATTTCAACTAAAACAAGCCTTAAAGCAGTGGAAACACAAACCCCACCATGGCTCCAGAGGAAGCCCTGCTTGGCCATCATCCACACACACACGGAGCAGTACATCCCACCGGCTGTGGTTCTGGGAAGCAGCTTTTCCCCTCAAAGGCCCCCAGGCAGCCTTGGCACAAGACCAGAGGTCCTGGCATGGCATTGTGAGTGCTTTTACTCTTGACCTGCCATTCTCCACATCGTGTTTCTCTTCCACATCCATAACCACAGCTCTTCCAAGGGAAACGCTCTTCCAGATCCTGGCACAACTTCCCCATAAGAAGCTGCCTGGCCAGATTTCCACCTCCCTGTGCAGTGCACACCAGGACACCATTTACCTCCTGCTTCAGCCCAGGAAGCTCCTCTGAATGCCAGCAACACCGTCCCTGCTTCCCAAGACTTCCAGCAAAAAGCATTAGAGCAAGAGCAGGGTGATGCCACCCCTCCGAAAACCCCACATCCCCGGCTCTCCAGTTCCCTCAAAGTAGTAAGAACAAAAGTGCCTGTTATAGACCCATCAGCACAGGTCTCTGCCCATGCACCTTCTGATGGCACCCATCATGGCTGCTACCCGACTTCATGGAATCAAAGCATCCCACAGATGATAACAGACTGCTGCTCGCTGGAGCCTGACTTCAGTTCAGCTCACCCGGGTGGGATGCAGGGTTGTGCTGCTGCCTCAGAGCTGGACACAGCACTGCAGAGGGCTCTCACCAGTGTGGAGTAATCCTTGTCCTCTAAACGTGCATGGGAAGTGGATCCAGGGAGCAGCAGTGATTGTGCTGTGAGCAAAGCAGGAGTCTCTTGAGCATTAGAGTGTGATGAATTATCATTAAGCGGTGGCAGGGCTTGACCTCACAGGGGCCCTTCATCAGGTGTACGAGATTCCCCATCCAAGAGGAGCTGTGCCAAAGCCATATTGGCCAAGCAGGATTTCCACTTGTTCGATGCAGAATCAGCAGCTAAGGAGGCCAGATCGCTCCTACTGATTACCCTAACCCCAACTCCTTTTGCCAGAACACAAAGAGAGAATTTGAATTATTAATTTCCATTGTACAGCAGCATGTCTTATTATTTGTGGTATGAATTATTCACCCATTCCCTCTTCTCCCCTGGGTTCCCAATGATCAAGAGCTTTTGTTTGAGGAGCGTATGTTGACATGGGGAAGTGGCTGGGTCCCTTCTCCCTGTGGCTCCACAGCGCTCACATCCTGACCCTGCCAATAGACAGTGACAGGACAGAGAGAACAAAACCCAAGGCACCAGCTGGATTGATCTGCTCAGACAAAGCAGTCCTGGCTATCATTATTCTCACCATACTTGCAGCCACAGGCAGATGCAGGCAGTGAACAGACAGAGCTGTGAAGCCCCATTGATCCCAACCCTCCGAAATGCTGCTGTGGAATAAGGAATGGGAGAAATGAACCCATTTCGGTGCTTTCCTACACTGTAACATCCTAGAAGGAGCAAACAAAGGTGGGAGCATGGCTGGGCACATCATGCAGAGCTGCCTGCTCCAGCGCAGCCGGTACTGAGGGATGCCCGGTGGTGCCAAACTTGGGTAATCCCATATTTAGGGGGGAAATAAAGGTGTGCTGGGCAAAATCTGATCAATATTTGTGTGGATGCAGCAGTAGGGAAGCACAGCAAAGCCAGGCAGCTGGAACACAGGGAGAAATTGCCTCTTTGGGTAGGGAATTACAGTGAAGCCACCCCAGACCTGCTTCAGCATCGCGCATCAGCTCAGCTCCTCTCTCCTGCTCCAGGCAGCGCTCTATAAACCCCTTGGGAATCTACCCATTAGAGGCATTAATTACTAAAGCACCAAATCAGCAGTGGCTGAGGCCCATGACACGCACACACGAAGCTGACAGAGGTGAAACATCTCAAAAGCCTCCAACGTGCCCACACAGCTCAACTGTGTACCGCTTTGATTTCCAGAGATAGAAAACTAATGGTGCAGCTCAGCCTCGGAGTTTTCCAGGGATTCACAGATGGGTCCCATCAAGGTTGTGCAAGAGGTGATGACAAACAGCAGATGCTGACAAGGTCCATGTGGCCATCCCCTGGAAAAGCAAACAGCCGAAATGCTCAGCTCACCCACACTTAACAGCAGGATGGACACAAAGCAAGGCAAAGCATATTGCTGTGTGCGATGCCATGGACTTAAAATGCCATTAAAAGGGATTTTAAGCCCCCAAATGCCTTACCCTGGGGGGTCCAAGGAATTTCATAGGAGCTGAACTGGGTGCTTGCACTGGTGCAACCAGAGAGCTGAAGGGGTTTGCTTGGGATTGAAATAAGGGCACCAAAGAGCCCAGATTGCTCAGAGCAAGCCTTTTAAGGACACGTCACAAGGTGACTCTGGGCAACTCATGGCAACAGGTACAGGGAGAAACCAGCCCAAGAGAAGCCTTGCTCAAGGATTTGTGTCCATTAAACAAAGCAGAATCTGGGTAGCACAAGGCAACTCCCCTAACGCCACCTCCTGGTTTAACCTGCAGGAGCCAGACCATCTCCATCCCGTCCTGTTCCGCTTTTCTCCAAAGCACAACGTCGAATAAATCATTTCAATCCATCAAGCTGCAGCAGCCAAACAGGAGCTGATGGGGCAGCACAGGGCCACTGCTTACACCAGAGGCACCCAGTCTAAAGAATCAGAGTAACCGCGCAGCATCCCAAAGCTGCTCCATCCCAGGAATGCTCCTCTGGAAGAAGAGAACTCTCCCAAATTAACAAACCCGAACGACCCTTTTCAGGGTCCAACCCATGCTGGACACAGGCTCTTCCCCACCCCACACAACCCGAATCCATCACAAGTATTTAATGTTTCATTTCCAGCACAAAATGATTTCTCAGGCCACTGCTCAGCACGGTCTAATGCAACAGACCTGCGAGATCTGGTGGGGATAAGAAGGACGAGCAGGCTCCACATGCATATTTCAGCAGACTTTCATTCCAGCTGGTGAAAACACTGCCTTTAATTGGCTTTTGTCACCTCTGTGGCTGTTATCACTTATAAAACAACCGATCCCCAACTCAAAACGATGCCTCAGAGATAAATGAACATTATCAGCTCCTCGCTGGCTTCGCAGGTGTCTGGGCACATATTAGTTTTTGAAATACGAGCTGCTGGCAGTGGGATATCACAGACCCCGCAGCTCTCATCCCCCTGCCCATGTCCCCCCCTTCTTATAAGTGCCAGTGTGATGGGCTGCAGAGGGAAACTTCTCACCTTGCCCATATAATACATGGACTTACATTTACATCAGGCTGTTATTCACACACAGGGCACTCCAAAGATGTCTGCCCAGGAGGAGCAAAGGGAAGACCCAAGGGAGCTGAGCTGGTGCCCATGGAGCTATAAGCAGCCCAGAGCCAAGGCACTTCCCATTGATGTACACCTCGACTCTATGGGCATTGGCATTTTGCACACCAGGTAATGATCCTGCTTTCCAGCCCTTGGATGCACAGAGGACAGGGAAACGGCAATGCACAGCATGCACAGGCACCCAGAAGAGTGCTGTTGTGCTCATGGGAGGCTTTCTCTCCAGTTTCTACATTCACAGGATATTGCTGTAGCATCTTCTGTAGCATACCAGTTCTGTAGCATACCAGCATCAACTGTAGCATACCAGTTTTTGCTGGTAGCATCTTCCCTTGGGTTGCTGAGAGCATCACCTGCGGCTGAGGCTGCTGCCTGCATCCTCCTCCTGGCAGTACCACCCAGCTGCCTTCCTACACTTTCCACCCCTCAGCACAGAAGCTTAACAACTTTGAGCAAGTGATTTGAATCCACTGAAGTGCTTAATAGATGAAAATGTCAAAATATGTGCTGATAAGGCAACAATTAACGGGAGGTTTAATGAAAGGTTAAAGCCACCTTTCCCAGAGCACATGTGGCTGCGCTGCTCCTGAGCCCACATGAGTCACCGCTGTGTGAAACCCCCTGATGAGCCCCCAGCTCTGCCTCCATGGGCTGCATCTGAGCTGACCTTCCTCCTCTGCCGCTTCACAGCACGGCACCATCGCAAACAACAGCCACTCGATCCCTGACGCATCCATGCCCGAGGGTCCCTCTGGAAATCAAACTAGAGATGCGCTGGGCAGCAGCCTCGCAAAGCCACAGCCCAGGCTGGTTCTTCTCCTCGGAGCAGAAAGTGCTGTGAGAAACTCATGACTGCTCAAACGCGCATCTCTGCATCCTCCCGAGCTGTGAGCACAGGCTGAGCCGGTTCCTCTGCTCCCCTCGACCCTCTGCAGCATTTCAACTCCATCAACCTCCTCACCGCACACATAAACACCTTCCCTCATCCACTTCTTCTTTTTCACCCTCCTGTCTCAAACATAAGATGCAGAGAAATTATCTTCCCCTATTTCTTACTAAAAATAGCACCCACTAGAAACCAAAGGTGCTCCAAGGGTGCCCAAGAGCAGCCATCACAAGCGAAGCAACCCGCAGAAGGGATGGTGGAAGGAGGTCTGCTGTACTTTCAGAGAGAGGCATCACACAGATTAATCAGTGCAGCTAAACAGCTCCTGTTCTCATGCTCTGCTGAGCCCCAGTGGGTGCCAAGCGCTTATTAAAGTCAACAGTTGTAAAATAGTCTCAGTTTCAGCAGATCGATAAAAAAAGCCCATCATTCAAAGTGAATGTTAGCAGCCTTTAATGGGGCTTTGAGGATATTCATAGAAATAATCACTTTGCTTTATAATTGAGATGCAATATCACACTCGCAGCCCCAGCTATGTCTCAGGAGGCTGAGTGCATGGGAGCGCCTGGCCCAGGAGATTTAATTCAATCAGTTTTTGCTAATGACAAAGGAACCAGCCTGGAAATCATCCCCTCCCAAGGAACACCAATCTGGCAGCACAGTGTGCAACTGCCGTGCTGCTCCAGCCATCCACAAACCTCTCTCTGCATCCCCGCCTCCTCAACATCCTCAAATTCACCATCATCTGAGGACCAGCTCCACCACAGCAGATCCCAGCTTAGGTCTGGGTCTGATGGACAAGCTCTGTCTGAACTTTGTTTAAGGTTTAAAGGCCTGCAGCCTGCAGTATCCCATCTCGCACCCACTGGTGGATCACATCAAACCTGGACCTGGGTTGGGAGATGTCAAACCACCCCATAGTTCAGACACAGACCTCACTGTGAAGCTCCCTTCTCACAGGTGGGAAGATATTCTTTTGCTTCGGACACATCTCCACCAGCTGACAACCAAGCAGCACATTGCACACCTACATCATGCACCCACAGCCCTCGATGCATGGAGCTGGTTTTGACAGGCCAGCCAAGGAGTGACAGATGGGACTAAATCACTGTCCACCATTAGAGATGTCCATGGCAGGGTACATGGCCAAGCAGTGACAATGCTGGGATCCCCGCATGATTCCTCCACCTGCAGCTGGCTGGATTTCCATCAATGGTGTGCAGCGATGGAGCTCAGGGATGCAGCTCCTATTTCCAGCATTAGGTGCCTGCACAAAAACACCAATCAGCCAACAACCAGAACCAAAGCTCACCGTCTGTTCCTCTCCCCCAGACAGTCATAAAGCTGGAGACACATAAAGGGACATTAAAACTAGGTAAAGCTGTAAGAAGCCATGAAGAAAAGCAGCATCCAGGCAGCCCCCATCCCCAGGCAGGCAGATCCCCCTCCTAGGGCCATTCCCAAGCCCACGGTGCAGAGGGCAGCAGGCAGGTCTCACGCTATCCAGGCTAAGGGCACTCAACTGAACCATTCTCCTTCCCAGGCGAAGCTGCAAACAAGCGTGTTTCAAATCAATGTGACATTTACCATCCTTTAGTGCAGGCTTCCCCTCTACCCCCCTTTCCTCGGGACAGAACAAAGCAGCAGCAGCACTTGCTGCCAGACTCTGCTCCTTCCTTAGGGATGGAGAAGTGCCGCAGAGCTGCTGCAGGGATGCGCAGGACGTGCTCAAGTCAATCACCAACACCAGGAACTGCCGCTGTAAGTAAAGGACTTGGTCGTGCCTCGATGATGGGGGACACAAGCAGGGTGCCAGCGCTGTAAACCCTGCATTCTTTCCTCTGCACTGGGCTATATCTTCCCCTACAGCATTGGCCAGAATGTGACCTACAAGTTTTGGGGCTACATCTCTTCAATGAAGAAGGAAGGTTCCCAAAACACTGTAACATGCCAAAGCACAGTGCCAGCGTCAAACCTCAGTGCAGCCAGGTGGCTCTTGCTGCCATCTCCAAGCATGGTCCCAAAGGCAATGAATTTGGATGCTGTCACCCAGGTGTGCAGGGACCCTCCCTTGACCCAGCACAGCTTCCCAGGACACTCATTCATCCTTCCCATAGATGTCACCACCTGTAAGTTTCTCCAGTTACGTTCTTTCCCTCCTGCCCACAGCAATATCCCACCATCCCTCCCTCCTTCCCAGCACCGTGGCCACCAAGGCTGAATTTGTTCTGTATTTAGCTCACACACACTGGTCTGCTCCTTGCTTTGTTCTTTCTTATTAAAGGAAAATAGCTTCCAGCTTGTTTCTGGCAATGGGAACTGAAGATAAAGCCTCAGGTGAAGCCACATGAGGTTTGGGGGTGAGCAAAGGATGCCGGTGCTCTGTGCATGCAGCAGCACCACTGACACGTCCCATTTACTCCCTCCCAGACACCTCCACTGAACAGTGACACTTGAGGCAGAAACACTGCAGAAACAGAAGCAGGGACAAACATGGGCTGATAGGACTGAATATAGAAAAGCAAGGCTTGTTCCTGCAGGAAGGAAAGGGCTGGAGCAAAGGGGATGGCTCCAGCTCTGTGCGCAGCTCCTGGGGATGTTTATGGCACGTGCCAGGGTCTGGGATCCCCCTGCTCTGCCCATATTGCAAAGAAACAGGAGAATCCAGGTTTCCCTGGCAACATTAGGGTGGCTGGAAGCATCACCTTGTGACAACTGGGATCAGCTCCATTGCCTCCCCAGGAGCAAGAGCAGAAGGGGGTACCTCAGTGAGGATCCTCCTTGGGGTGACCATCATGGTCCTCAGGGAAGCACAGAGCCCACAGCACCCCTGTGAGCACCACGATACCAATAAGAGCCCCAAGGCACAAAGACTGTTGCAGAACATGGCCTTGGTCCTGGTCTCCATCTCACAACAGGACAAGCATTCAGGGCTCCTGCAGCCATCTCCTCCCCAGAGGAACCCCCAGTCTTACACAGCCTGGAGATCACTATGGCTGGGCTCAGAGCAAAGCAGATCCCATCAGGAGCTCCCCATGGAGCCAGCATCCCAAAGGGCTCTCCTCCTCCCTTCTAAACAAGCACAAAGAGAAAGGCGGTCCTGCTCGCACCTCGCTAATTGTTATTTGTGATACACCAGTAACATTTTAATTAATCTGAAGTCTTCAGCATAACAACCACCCAAGGTACAAAGATAAACCAGAATCAACAGGGCTTGATTAAATGCATAATTAATGTTTCGCTAAACCCAGCATATATGAATATTAATTACCAGCAATAGTCTGTGGTTTGGCATCTCCTGTCATCATCAATTTATTCCTTACATTGCTATTTCCGGCCCTGGAACAAATTAACCAACCTCTGGCTTGCCAGCAGAGCACACTAAATACAACTGAATGCAAGAGGCTTGTCTTTACATTCCACTATGTCACCCGCACATTAACTGCCTTCCAGTGTGTTTGCCCAAAGAGAGATGCACTGCCAAGGCTGAAGCGTGTTCATCCCAAAATGGGACTCAATGTAAAGAAAACTGTTGTCTGCTGGCAACAGAAGAAGACCAATCCCCACCAGTGAGAAAGGAGAACAGGGACGGACTTGGTCCTGGTGGAGGTTTTAGAGTCATAGAATCCCAGCCTGGTTTGGGCTGGAAGGGACCTTAAAGCTCCTCCAGCTCCAGCCCCTGCCATGGGCAGGGACACCTTCCACTGGAGCAGCTTGCT
>WYDI02006305.1:0-27055 GCA_009867235.2 Psittacus erithacus | reverse complement strand
AGTCCTTGGTCAGAGTAAACATTACTGAGCAGCAACTAAAACCATCGGTGTTATCAGCGCTGTTCCCAGGCTGAGAGCCAAAAACACAGCACTGCGCCAGCTACTAAGAAGAAAAATGACTGCTACTGCTGAACCCAGAACAAGCTGTAAGCACAGTTTCCTACTGTGGGCATTGTGGTAGGATAGGATTGCAGGAGAGGTGATAAAGGGAAAAGAGGAGATATAAAAAAGACAGGCTTCATTATTTTTACTTCCCACATAGCAGGTTGTTTATGCTGGTGGCCGTGGTGGTCCATAGTGACCTCCTTTGGCACAGGTTGTGAAGCAGACAGGAAGGTGAGATTCATTTGGGTAATTGCTGTGATTTACTTCTTAAAGAAAAGAAATCTTCATGGAATCCAGATTTGTCACCATCATCATTGCTAACTATTGTGTTGATTTTTATTAATCTAGTTCAATTTGGGACCCAACTATTCTGGTCAATATTTCAGTGCTCAGAGACAAACTATAACCAAGACTCCTTTTGAATTCACTGGCTCTGCCCATGCTCTTGAAAGCTGATGGATGCCCCTCTTAACATACAACTTCCTTCTAAGATTCTGTTACTAACCCCTTCTGCAAACATAATGGTTTAGTGACCATGGTTTGTTTAGGAGGATTAAAGAAAATTATATATATATAAGATTATATATATACCTTAAAGTCTCTTCTGACGTATCTGTTTATCACCAGTCAGAGACCAGTCATCCACAAAGGTAATTTTGGATGACTGGTACCCAAAAATACCTGGGAATATTTTTGCTTTACAAAGAACAGTTGATTCTTGTTATTTGCTTTATGTTTCTATTCATCATAAAATGTCTGGCTGCAGCTTATTAAAAAAATTCAGAAGTCTGCATTCACAGACACCAAGCCTATTATTTGTATTTTGAAGTCTCTGAATTATCTTCCCATGAAATCCAGAGTCTAAGTTGCTTTTGTTCCCATTCAAATACTGGAACAACTGTGGATCTTGGATATATTATTTCCTTTTATGTTTCGAGATGACTAATCTGCTCTAAATCAATGTGTTTGCTCTAAACCTGAAACCAAAGAGAAAGCCTGTCTTCCTATGAGACGGCCTTCAGCTATGGGGCATGGCAGTCAAATGCCATTAGTTGTGCCCTGTATGCCCTCTCCCATTAATAACAACCAACAGAATGGGGATTATCTCCTCAACTATTGACTAAGACCTAGTATTGGATGAAGATTTACATCCAGATGACAATGGTCTTAAGATTTTTGTATCACCCTTACAGAGGAATATAGTGATACCTTCCTCACTAGGCTATGCAAGTAGATGGTAAGGATTTACAGCCTAAATGTAGGATTCTATTATAATTTTGGGGCCCTTTGGAGGATTCATCCTAGTCTTCAACTCTGTGTATAAGATACGCTGAACTATTTAAGACACTGTCATGGACGTATCAGATGTGCCAAAGGACACGTGATAGAAGTGCTGTTCTGGAAAGTCAGGTGGGATGAGGAGTGAACCCCTTACAGTATCTACAATGACACTACACACGTGTGTTTAGTCCACTGAACTCCATCCATTACGTCTGGGCAGGTCACTGTCTCTGGATCTGTATCCAAAACCAAACTCCTCCATTGTGTGGCAGCTGGTTTTAGCTTAACTTGGCTGAAACTTTTCACCAGCCTGTGGTTTGAAGATCACAGTAGGTGAAATATGTCTTTCTGCCTTCTATGGGTAGAGATGCTCACTGCCATTAAAGTCCCACTGGATTCTGACATAAATTTTTAATTCCCTAAGTTCTCTAATGCTGGTATTTATTAACTTCCAAGATTATGAAGGTTTTTGTTTTCTTCATTGACTAATCCCTAATGGGTGATACAATGACAATAACATGGACAGGCCTGATCTTATGTAACAGATCATAACAATATATTGTATCCCTTTTGGTAGATAGCAAAAGTACTAGCCAACAATAACTGAAATTTCAGAACATCAGTAGGAGCCTGTATCACATTTAGAAGAAGAGACTCTGAGACCAGAGGATTTGCCTACAAAAATGGCTTAGAATGCAAGTGAAATATTAATGTCTCAGATTATATATATATATGTATAATATCTCAGATCTGAGTTGAGATACTGAGGTGATAAGTGTGGCATAAAAATGGAACCAGAACAGAGTGTAGCTTTGCATGAATCATTGAAGTCCCCCATTATACTTCAAGCACAACACATATTAAACTGCATTACAAAACTACTGTTTGCAGCAAAAAGTACCTAATGAACTTGGCTGTTAGTAGTTCTAGATGCGCTACAGCGTGCCAATTTCCTTTATTTGTCTAAAGAGATGTTAATATTTGAATCTCCTGGCATTTTCATTTTGTACCCTACATGTTAACAAATAGTTATTCTATTCATTTTTACCCCTAACACAGGAACATCGGCACACAGCCATTAGCTTCTCTGATGAGTTATATATATTTTTTTTCTTCATCTGCTATAAAAGGTTTTTTTCCTTGTTTTCCTTCCATGAAGGTTGCAGTTATAGCTTAGTCCTTTAATGCTAGTGCTGGCACTTCCAATGTGTGTCCCCTGGATTTATGTGGATCTAAATGAACAACTGCACTGAAGCATCTCATAAGCTTCTATATTTTCATTTTAGATTTACTACTAGTAATTACATGCTGTACATATAACAGAGCATCTAAAATCAATTGTGCACTTTAAATTTTACTGGCTTCTTATTAATTTCAATATCTATCTCAATTTAATTGACATTCCATGCATAAATAAATGTAACTTTTTTTCTCAGGATGCCGTGATAATTCATTAGTGACATTTATGAATATATTTTAAATGGCTGGCGATGCTGTGACCTGAAAGAGATTCAGAAATATTGGATGATTGATGAGGCACTCCATCCTCTCCTTGGAGAACTGACCTGTCACCTACTCTTGTTACTTCCACTTTTTTGCATTACAAGTCCCAGAACAACATGTACTTGAAATGCACAAATGACGTTACTCTGTCAGAGTATACTACAGCTTATAAACTTATAAACAGCTTATAACTTATAACTACAGTACAGCTTATAAAGCAAAGCTATTGCAGCAGGAATACAGCCTTCTGTGGTGGCTAGTCCCCTTCTTTATATTCCCTGTGCTATAGCTGAACAGGTTTACTCATGAACATTGATGCTGCACTGGGTTGATGATTGCTCAAGGTCCTGATAAGTCAGGAGGAGGATGATGTGCTTCACCACATGACGAGATGCTTTCCATGACAGCGGGTAAGGGACATCTGGGCAATATCACACTGCCAACCACATGCATTTTGCTTGATTTGCAAAGTGTTCAAAGCTTGGACTGACCGTTCTTTGAATCTGCACCACGCTTAATACAGTGCTGATGTCAGCTGCAGTAAAAGGGAACATCTACAACATTTCCCATTTCGTTGTTTAGGTATGTGCTTGTTTGCTGTCTGAGGGTGCATGTGGATGAATCCATTTGAACATAAGTCTGGATTCATGTTTAACTGACAGTGAAGATATAACCACAGAAGCATAGAAACATGGAGTGATTAGAGTCAAAAGGGGCCTTAAAGCTCATCCAGTTCCAACTCCTTGCCATGGGCAGGGACACCTTCTATAGAGCAGGTTGCTCCAAGCCCCATCCAACCTGGCCTTGAACACTGCCAGGGATGGGGCAGTCGCAGCTTCTCTGGACACTCTGTGACAGATTCTCACCACTCTCACAGTAAAGAATTTCTTCCTGATATCTAATCTAAATCTCTCCCCTTTTTCAGTTTAAAGCTATTCCCTCTTGTCCTATCACTACATGCCCTTGTAAGAAGTCCCTCTCCAGATTTCTTGTAGTTCCTTTTTATGTATTAACATATATTAACACATATAAGGAGTTAAAGAGAAGCATGACTTCTTGGGCGGTATGTCTTTTATATCATGGATATCCATGGACTCCAAGGACTCCTGCAGGAACAGTTCATGTTCCTTTTTGGGCACATTTTTCCTCTTCAGCTATGGCCAAGGATAGGTATAACTCCTCTTGCCAAGGTCTTCCTCAAGTATCTCCTCTATTGCATAGCTCAAGACAAGTCCACTATGCTTCTGAAACATGGGCAATGTCCCACCATGTGGTGCATGGGAGAGCTGTGTTGCATGGGAAACCACGTTGTGCTTATCGCACTGCTGGACTAATTGTCCCTTCCCTTCAAGTGTGTATATGTGGAAGCCGACTACCTGTTCCTTGTCTGCAAAGAGAGTCCATGTAGTAAGTCAGGTGCAGACTTCTATATTTAGTAAGATATATCTTAGTCTAAATGATGCAGCCAGGGGTGCTCCTAAGTCTGTAACAGAGCCAGAAACTGAAACCCTTAGTAATGGGGAAGCACAAAAATCACTAATTTGTTTTCTTCCCATGCCAGTAATTAATAGATACATCAAATAGATGATTAATACTGGCTTTTCTAGTTAAGCTGTCACAGATGGCCTTAACTTTGCCCTGTCTGCTCTTACACAAGGTCAACAATGTGATCTTTAACTACTCTCTTCCAAAATTATAATTGCTCAGACTTCCACATGCTTGGCACTGGGAGCAAGGGATAAAACCTGTAATTTTTGTGGCGGATGGAAATTCAAGCACTCAGATGCTGGAGTGATTATCTCAGCCAATTATCTATAATTTAGGGCTCTTATGTGCTGTGTGTTTGTATTTTCACTTTTCAAGCACTTGAACCCAGTTGCTTTAATGGCTGCAGTGAACTTGCCACATGCATTTCTGAGGACTGGTCTCCCTAAAGAATATTGAGAAATGGCTGGCAATCCAAGCAAGTTCAGCTGAAGAGTTATTAACTCATGTCTCAATTAGTTACTCATTAACAAGCTGTCCTTGCCTCTCAGTTAACAGAATTAACAGAAATCATTAGCTCCTATCAGCTGTGGCCATATTTCCTAACATATGTGTACAATATGCAATTAGTTAAATGGGAACTCGGCAATATGGAAGTCAGTTTTGGAGCTGAGCAAGAGAAAGACATTTTTTCCTGGGACATGTGGAAAGGCAGCATCACACACCAGGGAGGTCATTTACACTTTTACACTTGCAGCAGGCAACAGACTGAGAGAAGCATGAAACCTGTGGATCCCGACCCATGTCTGCAAATTTCCCTTTCCCCTAACCCATTCCACCCCTCTCCCCAGACAAAGTTGAGTTTGGGAAGTCTTCACTCAGGTGGCTGAGAGAAGCAGCACTTCAAGCATAGGAGGGATGAAGCCAAATGCTTTCTCTGTGCAGTGTTCATAGATCATTAGCCAAGTTCTTCCAGTGGGAGACTTGCTCTTTTGATTCTGCTGCAGTGCATCACTCAGTTGCTGGCACTGTGGTGTGTACCCCAAGCACCAGGGCAGGGAGATGGCAGAACCACAGCCAACATCCAGAAGCCTCAAGGCCAGATACAGGTAGCATATTACTGTCACATCTAATTCCTGGCATGGGGGAAAACCACAGGGAATGCTGCATCCCAAAAATCATCACTGCCTGGTGCCACAGAGAATGCACATGTGCTAATCTCAGGTATTTATTTAGGCAACTTGAGTGTACGAAGTCCAGCAACTTAACTTGGAGCTGAATACGGGCAAGGAAGACCTCATGTTTTAGGTGTTAAAGTCCTCTAGATATAACCTCAAACATTTTTTGGAGAGGAGGATTAAGCTCCCAAATCTAAATGATGCTTTAGACAACTTCTTAAAATTGATTCCATGCAGCTTGTCTTGTCTGTTTGCCCCCCAGGCCTTAATCTCAGCTGAAGCATCTCAATATTACTGTCACAGAAACCGTAATCAAGAATGCTTCACTATAAGTCAAGATGTCATCTTCTGGTCTTTCATAGGTAGTCTTCAGAAAGCACCAGTTAGCTTCTTAGAGTGTGACAAATGCCACTGTTACTTAGCTAGCTGAGATCCCATTTATTTCAATTTACTGCCTGGCTCCTGAAGATCAGACACTGTATGGCTCTCTTCATTTTGTCTCTACTTGACATTGTTCAGTGGGACTTGCCATAAGGTTCTCCAAAAAGCACTCTCTGAGGCATTCATTTTAATCTTCATTCAGACAGAAAGACAGAGAATTGTCCATGACCCACTTTACTGGCTGAAGAGAGTAGAGGTACCCTTCACTGGAGAGGGAAAGAAAAGAGAATGTGTGAGACAATGTACTACACACATATGGCTCTGCTACAGGTCTGCAAATGAATGGCACTGGTTTAAAGTTGTTGCTGTTGACATTTGGAGCTGTCTCTGATCAGGAAAGTGTTTTCCACTCAAGGGGGGCAGAGTGACTTCTTATTTCAAGAACAGAGCAACACAATGAGAACTTTCCCTGTGAATAATGATTTTGATCCTTGTAAAGCAGCTTGCCATTTCTGTCCTTGGATATCCTTCTGGTGAATCTGGAAGCCAACAGTATCTTATCTTCCCTTTTGGAGGTCTGATGGATGGCACATCAACAAATCCAAGAGCAAAGATACACAATCAAGCATCACAAACTAGAATACAGAATGCTTGACCCTCAGAAAGCACAACAGACACAAACCCAACCTAAAGTCATTGGCAGAGAGACTTCCAGTAACGTGTCATGGCTTAGGAGTTTGCACTGAAAGGTTTCCACTTTGAAAGCTTATGGAGATGTGTAGCAGCATGCCATGATTGCCAATGGAGATGACGCCTACAAGATGAATGCAGAAATCCCATGGTTACTATATGTTTGATTCTTGAGGACTTGTGAGCAGTTTTGACCCTTTCTAGTTCCATACTGGGACATGGCCCCAAACCTTGGCAGTCACCAGAATCAGTTTTGTTTATATTGCTGACTCCTGTGAACAGTAGAGTTTGGAGAGGAACTAAGCTTGACTATGATACCAACCAGCCAAACCTCAATCAAAGCAAAGTGGCAGGTAGTGACTAAAGATCACAACAGCAGGATAATGGAAGAAAGGCTGTGGAGCAAAGCAATGGCTGTGAGTAGGCCAACACTGCAAGACTAATAAATCTTTGGGAATATGCTGGCTTGCAGGCTTGTGATTTTACAGTGTCTTTCAGTTGCTCTCATCACTCTCACTTTGAACTGATTCATGGATTTGTCCTCAGAAGCTTTCAGTGAAGGTCTATGCTGCTATCCCTATTTAGCAGTTGAATCAAGAAAGGGGTTCTGTGATGGACGTAGTTAACTGAGGTCACAAAATCATTGAAGCCAAGCCCAGAGATAGAACTTGATCTTTCTGCATCCCTTTGAAATGCTTCCTTACAGCTACCCTCCAGAGCATCAGTTCTCAAGGCTCTAAGACTGAACATGTTTAAGCCTCGCACTGAAAAGGTCCTTAAAGAAGAGAATTGTGGCTAATGGGTAAAGAGTCTTTCACATCAAGACATGCAGGGCTGAAGGCATGAAGGTACTGTAAATATCACATGCCCAGAATTTTTGCAAGTATAGGTACTTATTTAATACATAGAAAAATATGTCCTCATCATGGGCCTAAGTTTCTAACTTAAAAGTTCAAGTGTTTGAAGTATTTCTTGTGAGACAGACTGTAAGAATATTATGGACAAAAATATCTTCCTGTTTATTTTTTTTAATTTAATTTAATTTTATTTTATTTTTTTTTCATAATGTAAAAAAGTCTCTCCATGTTTTCAAGGTGGACAGTGATACACTTAGGAGGAGGATAAAATCACCTGGCGATGGATTCCTTGGAAAAGAAAAACTTTTCCATTTGGAATGGTTCCTCTTTCAGTACTTCCTTCTGTTTCAGTGATTTGCAGGATAATGAAGAGTGATACTTACCTATGGGCACCCCAGTTTCTCCATTCTTAAAGCAGAAATGAGAACTTTCAGAACCTTTCAATATTGTGTTGTGAAAGATAGATATTCACTACTGTCTAATTTCTCATGTACGTTACCCTATTTAGAAAGTTGGCTGAAATTTCAGAGAAAAAAAAGGTGCATGAGTCTTCTCCTTATTTTTTTAAGAATAAAGCCTTATTTTTTTTATATACTGTTGAACATGAGAAATAGAGAAATCTTCCTTTCTTCTGTTGGGTGGCGTGGAAACCCAGCTCAGCAAGACTGAGCTCAGCTCTCAGCTTTGCACATCTTCTGACTTGCATCTTAACACTTCAAGGTGTCACTTCACCATGTATGAAATTAGAAAAAAGAACAAGCAACAACAGACTTTTTTCTTGATGTATTTTATCTGTAAGCTGCTCTGGGCAAGCACGTTTTCTTCCTGCAGCTGTGTTCTGTAAGTAAGAAAAAGGTGTCCCAAACAGACATTTATAACTGAAAGATTTACCTTGCTCCATTATATAGTTCATTTGGTTTTATAATTCAGATGCAAGTCAATGAGAGGAAAAGGCTGTGGTGGATGAATGAGGTTGTAGCTAATATTTGTTGTTATAGATAACAATCTGTCCCAGCCTGGTTGCACCAGTTTTCTCCCAGTCCAAGATGACACAGGTGTGAGATGGACATTAATATTTTGAAGATGAAAAGCAGACGCAGTGAGCCAGCAATGAATGTGGAATGAATATGGAGCAGCCTTATACTCTGGTCTGATTGTAAGTTTTCATCTGCTTTTCAATGACTTACAAAGTTAAGCTGCTCTAGTAGCAATCAGGAGTGACAGAGAGAGAACACGTCGTACCTGTCCAAGCCAAGGCCAGATTGTATTTTGTGACCACGGCATTTTAGGGTTTTTTTCTAATGACAAAAGAATGTTTCTCCATAGGGCTTTGGTGCTCATGGGTCCCAGCCATCTTCTAGAGATGATGGGGATACACCATGTTTCACAGCAAGAGGTTCTGAGAGCAATGTTTTTCTGCTGGCACACCATTTGACTCTTGCAACACAGTGACTTATGCAGGGATTTGCACTCATCAGTCCTGGCTCGTTTCACATCCATCTCTGGACAGAGGAGAGAGGAATATCTCCGACAGGTTGATTTTGAATTGCTTCCACAGCCTGGGCTGACACCCAGTTTCTGAGGTGATTTATACAGTAGCTTGGTGGCAGCTTGTTTATAATGCAATGTAGTCTAAAATGATTTTGCTTGCATCTTAAAGCGAGCATTCATCCATCAATGCACTCAGAGTCACTCTCCTGGCCCCTACAAGTGTATCTGGAAGGTATCTTTGCTATGAGGTTTCTCTATCCTGTTCTAATACTGAATTAGAATTAGTTAGAATGCCAGATTTTCAGCTGGTGGGACTCTGAAGTTCATTGCAAAGGACCTAGGTCTCTGCATCTTTCTGGAATTCCATACCACTTGCTGGGGAAAACACTTGAATCGTTTTTAATAGTGTTTTAGAGTATATGCTTCATCTTTGTACTGATTTCTCAGATGTACTGACAGTAAGAGACACACAGAGTCATACTGAGGAGGGACTTGGCTGTCAGAAGTATTAAAACATCTGCAAAGTCCACTGAATGTTAAATGTTTGAGCACACACCTCATCTGTACACATTTTTACAGACTTTTCTTCTTTCTTTCTTCTTTCAGAGAAAGATAAAGACTGAATCAATACATCTGAGCATCAATATTGCAAGGTTATTTCAAAATCAACCAACTTAGCTCGTGGCTGTTCTGCAAAGATTACTGCCTAGCGCGGTTTTTGCTTGCCGTTGACAGAGACAGCCTTGCACATTCAGAGCTTTCAAGTAATTCATGAGTGTTTTCAAGTCAAGTCATTCCTATGAGGGCACTGTCAAGAAAGAACATTGTTCTAGCACTGTCTGACTTAGACTTTAAGCAAAATAAGCAAAGGAGATGGATAAAAACCCATACAAATTTCCGCTGTAAGAGCGTGCTGTTCCTCTCCTTGTAGCTAGCCACCAAGTACAAACAGCAAATGCGTGGCCCAAAACATGAAAGGAAAGTTGTGCTTTCCTCCATCAAACAGCTCAGCATTTCCGTGTGATGTCTACCCTTTCCATGCTCACCTCAGCTGGGATGGGATGCAATGGGCTTTTTGTTATCAAGATCTGCACGTGGCTACAAGAATGAAATATCCCATAACCCCCATGGTTTGTATCATGTACACTGAAGACTGGCTTGACTCTTGACTCTGTGGGACCAAAATGCCACTATAGACTTAACACTGAGTACACTGAAACTCCACATATTAACTTACTTCTTCAGTTAAAAACGTGATGGTCAAAAGGAGAGAGGGTACTTGGACAGTAGGAAATGAGTAGGGAAAAGATGTGTAGTATTTCAGTGTACTGGGAATTGAGGATGGGAGGAAATATGGGTTGAAACAAAGATTTTTCTGACAATTATAGAATGTTGAAGCACTGTGGTGAGGCAGGAGCTAATTTACTGTGCCAGGCTCTAGTTAGGGCATAATTACATCCTCTAACTGTAGAGAGAAGAAAGCCACTTTTCATGCTTGTGCATCAAGGGTTTTAGGCTTCTGTCAGTAAGTGCAGGAGCTTTGCCTCTCTCAGAGAGCTCAGTCTGCACACAGAACTCCCAAGCTGGCACACTGTACCTCCCTCCATCTTTACATCAATAGGAAAAAACCAGGGAAATATCCTTGTTGTCCAGTCTTGTGAGGACCAAGATCTTCACCAGTTTGTAAGGCAACGCTGCACAGGTCCTTTTTGAGCAAGAGAGAAGGTCACTATCGCTGTTCAGTGTTATTGTTTCTTCCTGACAGATGCTGCTCTGTTAGGTTTGAAGATGGGTGGGATTTTTCCTTGTATCTTTCACATTATTAGCAAGAACAAGTTGCCCATTCACACTTACAGAAGGTAGTTTGACCAGTTGTCATTGACTAGATAGTAATGCTAAGCAGTACATCTGGATGCCTTTACCTAGATAGTTTCAGGTCTTGTGGAGTGTGTGGCCACTCCCATACTTTTCTAATTGCTATGTTTCTGTATATAATGCTATTTGTTCCTAATATTTATCCATGTTCTCTGAGGTGTCTAACCCCAGTGACCTGGTGTAAATGCCCACAGACTGAACACAGAGCTGAAAAGAAAAGGCATCTCCCCCACAGCATGCCAAGACATTTGGGCATAGTCAGGAACTCAAATTCAGACAACTAAAGCTCTGAGCCAGGACCGTGTGGAAACACAGAAAATACCCCAAATGCTTTAAGAAAATAATAGCAAAATCACAGTAAAAATTAAATCTCTTCCTTTTTCTACATTGTGGGTGTCTAAAACAGCCATTTCTAAGGCAGATGCCCATTTATGCTCCATAACTGATCCTGTCTCTGGTCTCTCTGTGGACACAGCTGGGAGAAAGCTGTGCTCAGCCTAGTCCCAGGGTAGAAAGGGCTGTTTCCTACTGATGCCTACAATGAGTCTTGCACAATTATTCTTCCCTTCATATCTCTGCTTATCCATAAATAAGTTGCACAAAAAAGAATTTGTAATTATTCTTCTGGCTGTGAGTGCTATAATTGTTAATCAATCTTCATTTTTATCGCTAACCTGGACTTGCTTTCTAGCTAATGTTTTTAATTTATATTGTGTTGTTGTATAATTATTAATAACAATATTGTTATTTGAGCATGATGATTGTGATTAGAGGTAAATGCAATTTCCCAATGGCAAGTTATTAAGCTAAAAATACCAGCTTCATCAATTTCTATAATTTATGGGGACAACTTTGCAGTGAATTCAGAAAGCGATGCTTCAAATTTAAATATAGGACTTATATTCTGTCATTTTGCCAAGCACAAACTTCCTATTATTATCATAAAATCTGAAGAAATATTTAAGTGAGCTGTTTCAAAGCCAGTTTTTTGTCATGCTTTGGATCACTGTTGTTAACTGATGTGCAGAATCATGTTTCTTATTGAACAAGTATTTCTAAAGGAAGGCAGACATCAATAAAGAAAGAGGAAAATGGGTCCACGAAGCTCGTGCTCCACCTTCTCCCAATCTGTTTACCATACTCTAGACCATCCCTGCAATACTCTGCATCATGCACTGACATCTGGTGTCTGGACTACATACTGCAAATAAACATAAAGTCTTTGCTTAGGACATCAAGCAAAGACCAGAATAATATTCCAGTTTACATCAAAAGTGCCATGATAAAGGAGAAAATCTACTAGCTCAATGCTCTAAGTTAATGTTGCCTCCTAATATTTAAGACTTTGTTTAAAATACCTCCTAACCATGGCAGAGACTGTTTCAGTTTCTATGACTGATTCAACTCTAAATCTAAGAGGTGCCAATGCTTCCTCTTCTTTAGGATGAAATTTCAGGAGCTTTGGACAGCCCACACTTGGATGAGTCTTTAAAAGGCATTTTGAAGATCCTTTCTATGTTGCAGAAGAAAAAGCGCATGAAGAAGGAAGAAGAGATGTAATATACACTTCTCAATACCATTTAAATGTTTAGAAGCTAGCAAAGACATCTGGCTGTTCTTAATATTATTGAGTAGATCTATTGCAGTATTAAACAAAGATGATGATCCATTGAAGACGTATTGCAGGGACAGTTATACAAGCATAATATGCAGCTTTAGACCATCTCAAAGGAGTCTGGAATTGGAATGATAAAACTTACTTGATAGAAAAAGTAAATCAATAGCAGAACACTGTACATAGAATAAATTATCTATTAATAGATAAACAATAAATAGATAATAGATAAATAATTGATCTATATATCACAGAACTGCAGTAGGCCAATGGATAGGACAGGCAGATTTATTTTATCAAAGATCATCTTTTGTATGAAAGGAGTAAAGTTTGCATGATGGATACTGGCAATCCCATGTAGAAAGTTCTTAGATATACCAGGTTTATAATGTCTTTCATAACTTCCTGGCTTTGAATTGCCATCTGGCCCATTCTAGAGATATGATTCACTTGAAGACCATCTTTCTTTTCTCTTCCTTCTGCTTCCAACATGTGTATTCAATAATTTATGACAATCGACTAAGAGCAAGTTTAATATTTCCCTCTGCCACCAGCAGAATATTAAGTTTTCATTAAATGTGTCAATTAGTCAATTCTTCGCTTCATCAATTTGCATTTGTCACCAGAGGCATTCTCTAAACCAGACCAATACACCATGAGGACACCATCTACAGAGTCTTTCAGCCTTGCAGCTGTTTGGGGTTTTTCAATCCCCCTGTAGGAAGCTTAGACCACATGTTAGAGAAATTGGTTGATTAAAACGTAATTCCCATGTACACGGCAATAGGTACTCAGGCTTAATGTGTTACTTCTGCTTGTTGGGTTAAAAAATCACTGAAATGATAAAAATGTTTTTCTTAGTATGTGCGAAAGTGAACTGATTTTTGTAGTAGATTTGTAGATTTGCAGAAAAGTATTGCAGCAGAATGCACCTTGCTTTCTTCAAATCCCAATAACTTCAGTTTCCAGGCTCTGAACCTGACTAAAAGAAATTCTGAATCCCAAACTGGTGGGCCAGGGGTTTAGGTTTGATTTGTTGATCACCTGCATATAACAGACTACGTGAAGAAACTACTGGCTTTGTTCGGGTCCTTTCCTTCAGAAACCAGTTCTCAGAATTTGTCTGTAGTTATTTATTTGGCACTTTAGAGCTTTAAATAATTGTAATGCACAATTTGTCATCTTCAAAGTCTTACAGAACAAATGGATAAACATCATGACCGCAAACTCTTTTATAGATGAAAGAAATCAAAGGTTAGAAGGTAAAGCAAGGACTCTAATCCTGTCTACCAAATGAGCAGAAGGAAGGAAACATTGAATCATCGAATAGTTGGGATTGGAAAGAACCTTAAGATCATCCAGTTCCAACCACCTGCCATGGGCAGGGACACATCACACTAGACCATGTCACCTAAGCCTCTGTCCAGGCTCGCCTTGAACACTGCCAGGGATGGGGTATTTGCCACTTCCCTGGGCAACCCATTCCAGTGCCTCACCACTTTCACAGTAAAGAACTTCTTCCTCATATCTAACCTGAACTTCCCCTGTTTCAGTATGAACCCATTGCCCCTTGTCCTATCACTACAGTCCCTGATGAATGGTTATTTTTCTTTCTAAAAAGTATATTTTCAATTAACCTAACTTTCACAGTGACCATAGTTATTAGTGAATAGAATGACTTCAGCAAATTTTGCCACTTAAGGAATGTGCAAGGAGCAAAATGGAAAATGCATGTGATTTTTTTTATAACTTTTAAGCCAGAAATTATGTTTTCATCTAGAATTGATTATTTTCTTCTAGGAAAAAAGGCCAATAGTTAAAAATAGTCTGAAAACAAAATGTCGTATCCCAGTTTTCATCAGAAAGAACATTCTGTTCATTCTGGCACAAGAACGTGTTATTTCATTTAGGTTTTGTTAAGAAATAAACCAGAGCAAAATGAACCTTTCTTATTCCTAAACACCAACTGATTCCTAAAACAAGTTTTCATTATTTTTCCGCTTTTAACAACTCTTGTTCTATCAAAGAGTTTGCTGAATGACAGGTTCAATGTTTGCTGCTCACAGTTGAAACAGTAGGCAGTTTTCTTTCTATCGGGATATTGGGATGCATCAGATTCATGTTTTCCTTACTTTTCCCATTCTGAAATTCAGATGTCTATAAGTTATTCCCAACTCTGTTCTGTCCAGATAGTAGTTTATAGAGTTGGATCATTTCAAGTCAGCCTGCTGACCAGTTCACTGCAAACCATGTATTTTCAGTGTGATGCCTTCACCAACCCCATTCCTGCCCTGGTACACAGCAAGGTTTGTAACATTTAGATAAAGGTGTTCAGCTGAAAGTTAATATCTGTGAAGGAGCCACTGGACAGCTATTTGTCTTGACACTGACCAAGCGTGTAACTGGGTCTGGCTGGTCCAGCAACTTGACACTTTATTTTTATAGATGCTATGTAAATTACCAATCTAGTCCTCTTTCTTCTGGTTCACCAAGCAATAAGGGAGTGTATTACTTGCATGACCAAATGCCTTAATAGCATTGGGTGCACCTGCCTGGGTTTTATGTTCGTGTTCTTTTCTCTCTGTGCCTCAGATCAGCTCTTAGGTATTGACCTACAAAAAAGTTAGTTGCTCCATCTGATTTTCACCCCTTCTTCCGTCACATCCTTGGTTCTGCAAGAAAGTGACTGCATGAGGGTAATCTTTCCTGTAGAAAGCTGGTGAAAAAGTATTATATTTCCAACATGTATTTCTTGCCTATGACTAGAAGTTACACATTTTAATCACAAACCATGTGAATACCTATGTGTTTTTGTTTTAAGTCTGTCTTGTATTGTCTTAATTGGATGCTTCCTCACACTTGTGCTGGAAAAAAGGGAATATCTGATCCTTACTTCATCTCCCCATGTAATTTCTGATTTTATAGGCCTCTGCTTTGTGATCTCTATGCATTTTAGTATGGATGTGAGGGTGGTGAGGCGTTGGCACAGGTTGCCCAAAGAAGTGGTAAATGTTCCATCCCTGGCAGTGTTCAAGGCCAGATTGGGCAGAGCCTTGGGCAACATGGTCGAGGGGTGAGGCGTCCCTGCCCATGGAAGGAGGTTTCCAGCTGGATGATCTTAAGGTTCCAACTCAAACCATTCTATAATTCTATGATTCTATGCATAATCTATGCTTTGCAAACTGAAGAATCCTAGTTCACTTAGTGGCTCCTTACCTGAAGAACCCTACCTTTCTATGTTCCCTGCCTTTCATTTCTACCTATTGGACTGCATGCAAGTTGACCAATCAAGATAATAGTATTGAGTGGTTTTCCACATACAAGTGGCATGTAATAAACATTCCATCCCATGGATGTGTTTCTTGCACTGCAAAACCTTCTTTTAACTATTAGCACAAATAATCAAAAGCTACAGAAACTGCAACCTGCTAAAGGAATAGCACAAAAGACACTGTAAATACATTAATTACTAAGCTATTTTACTCATATTGCTCCTGACAGTAGGCTTTTGTCTGGGATTTACCCGACGTGTGGCTGTGGCAGGGAGCTGTGCTCATTCTCTGCCAACCTTATTAATCTGCAATGATTTTGGGAGCGTGAGGTTTTTTAATGTGTTTTGTTTTCAGATTATTTTTTTCCCTATTCTCCAAAATGACAGATGTAGAACTAATCCCATAGACCAATGGATGCTGGGCAATAGACAGAGAGCTGTTCATTTTGACAGACTTATTTTCATGGTTTAGTGTGAGGGGTCCCTGTCCATGACAAGGGGCTGGAACTGGATGACCTTAAGGACCTTTTCAACACAAGCTGTTATGTGATTTTATGATTCTAGGACTCTACTCTCAGGCACTATTTTGCTGAACTCATACTTCAAACCCACTAATTAAACGCTGCTCAGGGATCCAAGACCCAGTACTGTGTGTCTGTACACTTAGGCTATGCATAGTTTGCAAGGTGAGAAATATGATCCACAGACAGGCAGTGGCTTTGTGTGGTCAGCAGTTAAAACAACCTTTCTGCAGCCAGGCAGAACAGAGCTTGTTCACAAAGGTAAACCATTATAAAAAGAAACATGACAATGCTACAGGTTTCTGGTGGACAGCAGACCTTAAAGCATTTGCGCAGTCCTACCATATAAAGATGGACTCTGGTTGCCCTTTACTCCTTTCTCACATTTGGGGTTAGCTTTTCTCTTCCTCATATGCTCATCTTATTTGTCAGAAGTGTTAATCAAAAAGGTTTCAGTACCACTTATGTTTTATATACCACTTGCCCTCCTTTTCCACTGGTAGGTGAAGTCCATGGGATAAGGCAAGGCTTGCTCTAGACTGAGTGATGGGAGAACCGCCAATGGGGAGACTTCATCTTGAGTATGTATAGATCTGAGGAAGGCACTATTGCATTACACTTGGGTATGCAGAGTTTCAGAACAGAAAGTCTTACTGAAATAAGGAAAATTGTGTAAATTATTTCGTTTGGGTTAAGGAACATTTTCCAAAACAATGAGAGGCTTCATTTCCCTGTTGGGCAAATGAACTTTTGCAGTGTTTCATTCTGAAATGACCTGACAAAGAAAGTTTGGCTGTGGATGAACCAAAAGTTAAAGACAGACCGATCAGGGAATTAATCTGTCCATTATCACTTACTCTCCATGAGTCCCAGTGAATTGTCCTTTCCTCTCTCGTATTTCATCTATTGTGCCATCATGTTCGCATTATTCCGTGTTCCTAACCAAGGACCATGACATTGTTTCTGTTCCATCCTGGAAGTGTGAGGACCCAGAGAAGGACAGAAAAGGCAGTTTGTTATCAAGCAAGGCCTTATGCATGAGTCTGAGCTACAACCTTCTGGCTTCAGCCCAAGCCCAACCTTTATCCCCACTGTAACAGAGTGAGCTGCTAAAGCATCCGATATCCAATATCATCGTATAATCTGACATTTGGCATTCCACCTACTGAGACTTCAGGAAGCTGAGAGGCATCATTGTCAAAAAGAGGTACTAAAATCGTAGACAGATTATTGCAAGGTCAGGGGAAAATGACCATGAAATACCTGGCTTTGGGACTGGAAATCTGGAAGAGGTATCATAACTTAATCCTGAAGACAGGATGCAGATAGCATTTTGGAAGATCCCCCAGATCCATCAGCAAAAAAGCACTTAAAATGTTAATTCACTTCTGTTTTCTCCTTGTCAGTGTAGCTTTGCTAATACAAACAGCAAGGGGCGTGGATCTCCATCTGTAGTGTATAATAAGGGGGTGTTGTACGTTGGACAAACAGTATAATTTATATCCAGAAAGAGAGAGATGCCACAGATCCTTGTGCTCTCAGGAACTCTAATTTATTGCCTAATTAAACACTTGCTGCCAAATTGTCCATCCTTGTCTTTTTTAATTCCTGGTCTAATATTCCAGACAACAGAACACTTAAGAAGGCTACCTTCTACAAGTGAGGCTCAAATGAAGGAAGATGTTAATGTGTGTATCCTAATCAAAGTCTATAGTCTATCTGGAGCAATTACATTTTAGCAGGTCTGTTCTTCTGGCACCTTGCAATGTGTGTGAATCTGCCAAGGTCTGTTGACATGTTATCCCCTTGCTGTAGAGGCAGAAGGCAAGGCCAGCTACTCAAAACTGAGCAACACCCTTGGGAAGGCATCCGAGCAATAGGGACAAACAGAAGGTGTTTCTATTTATCCTAAAACTAGATTTGCTTTTTTCCACAAGTCTTGTTGGGAATGAATAACAAAGGGTCCTGAGGCGAGGGAGACCTTAGGATATAAGGTCTCATACTACCAAGTGCTTTCACTGTCCTGTATGTATTTATCCTTGCCTCATTGCTCTAAGGTAGGGACATAGGAGCCATTGCTGGTAAAATAGGGCCTAATCTAGTGTGACTTTACAGAATCACACTAGATTAGAAGTCATATAGAAAGCTGAAAAATAGGTAGAAATTCAGACTTACTCCCTATCTCCCTCTTCTTCTGGGAGGAGAATGTAGAGAAACTGGGAGTGAAATTAAACCTGGGAAGAAGGGAGAGGTGGGGGTTTTGGTTTTATTTCTCATTATTTTACCCTGATTTGATTGATAATTAAGCTGATTTCCCCACTTTGAATCTGTTTTGCCTTTGACAGTCACTGGTGAATGATCTCTCCTTGTTCTTATGTTTACCCATGAGCCTTTTGTTACATCTTCTCTCCCTTGTCAAGCTGAGGAAGGGAGTGATAGAGCAGCTTTGCTGGGATCCTGGCGTCCATCCAGGGTCAACCCACCACAATACTGTATTCAGGATGTCAGCAAACACATGTGCAACTTCTGCGCCTCTTGAGTTCTGAGGGTGGTTACCCCGTCTGAAAACCTCCCCACAGATTCTCCACCCTGAACAGGAAGGAGCGTGTCAAGGTCATGGCCATGGCCTCATTTCTCTTTCAATCCAGCAAATCACAGTACCAGGGGAAAATAAGTTTGCAATGCCAGGGGAACTATCTCCAGGTTCAGGAGCAGTGTGGCTGCAGGTAACTACCTACATACTAAGTTTTTGTAAAGCATTCTTCTCCTCTGTGTATCTTTCTTTATTAATTTCTCACTCCCTATTTAGCTTTTGTTATTTTTTCCATCAAATTAGTGAAATTATGTTTCCTGCCTCTGTTTTGTCTGACAAGGCAGCATGAAAGCAAAGAATATGTAGAGCTGGTCCATGCTGTTTAATTAGCACGTTCGGATTAACCCAGCAATATCATATGACAGTGTTTATACCATTATTGTAACCACTCCCTATTCATAGTGCCTCTTCATAATCGCTTACAAAAAGGTAAGCAAAGGTATACACATTTTTGTCTGTGTGTGACTGTGTGTATGTGCACATAAATACCTTCCATTTATCAGGATGTTCTTTCCTGTAACTTCATTTGTCTAATGACACATCAATAAAATAAAATACATTTCCACCTATTTATGTTGTTCTTTGTGACTTTCCCAATCAAAAAACTCTGCTTTTTTCTCATCCTTTCTACAGCAGCAGCAGCAAAAGCCAATACCACCATTACCTTCCTTACTAATGACATACAAGGGCCTTCTGAAACAAAGCTTTCTTCTGTTGAAAGCTTTAAACATTCCTTTAGGTTGGCAGCATTGGCGCTTGCTTTCTGCAGTAGAACTCTGCAGTATGTCTTCATCAATCCTTTTACAAATCTACAATGGCAATTAGGTTCATTTGAGATGATGGGCAGTATTTCTCCTCTGCCCCAGCTCTGAGGCCTCCTGCAGGTACTTGGGCCTGTCCATCAGCTCTGTGTCAGACCTAAGATACCTTAAAGTGTCTCATATGGCAGCAGACACCTATGCATGATTGGCTGCATATGTCCGCAAATCTCCACTTCTGTGTTCTTATTCCTATCTTCTTCAGTTAGACGCCTAACACACTTGTCTGTTTAGATGCCTGTTTGAGTATAAGAGTCATTGTGAATCCGCGTTAGATACTTAGCAGCAAAAAAATACTGGCCCTCTAGTTCCTGTGGTATCCCTTTTCCCTGATCCTGTATCTGTCTTGGCTCTAATGGAAAAACATTTCAGATTATGATGTTCTGTTCTATTCTGAACAGTCCCTATACAGCTATGGCACAACAGAGCCTTGACTTCAGCTGGCATTAATGTAACAGAGACATTTCTTCCCAATACAGCCTTTGTTCTATCCTTTGTCTTCTCCGTTGTAGCACAAGCTCCTCCATTTACAGTAAGAAGCTTATGAAACAAGACTTAATGTGTCTACCTTGGGGACAACAAGGTGCTATTGAATGAAAAATACATTTTCACAGGGAATTAATTGTACCTTTTCTCCTTTGCTGGGTCAATAACAAACAACCAAAAACCTCTTTCCCCTCAGCCCTGTGGATCTCAACCAGCAAGCTACAGAGAGAAACCAACTCTAAGGACTTCAGGAGGAATTAATGGGGGAAGTGTAAGACGAGGTAAAAGAAGACATGCCAGGGGGTTGAAGCTGTAATATCCATAGGAAAGACACTACGTGACTCTGTAGGAACCTTTCCTTCTGGGCCAACTTGCCATTCATTGCAGGTCCAGTAGCTGTTGTAAGGATGGAAGCAACATTTAATCGAGCCACTGCCTGTAGGTCCAAACCAGCCTTCTGCAAATGCATTTCAAAAAACAACTGTGAAGTACAGGTGTTTCCTCCTCACTTCTTCTGCATGACTATTGCTCACACATGCAATGAGCAGACACAGTGGTCCAGTGTGCAGTGGATGGATGAATGCAAAGCTTTCGTGCTAGCTCTAAATTGTGCACCTACTTGACATCTTGCTGAAATTATAAGCTGTCTTTAAAGTTGTCTTTCTCCTCAGATGGTTAGCTTTGTGTTTCCATCTTTTGCAACCATGCTGTACCGCAGGGAAAGAATATTAGAGCAACTCCACTGGCATCTGAATGGTGCTACATTATGCCATGTACACAGGCATGAAGATCAGTTTGGGGTAGCATTTATGTTCCTTAACTAGGTTTTTACAATGTCTATGTTACATCTTCCTGTTACCTATGCTGCTGTTCTAATTGATGGATAACCAGTTAATACACTGAGTGGAGTTTGGTTCAGTTCAGTTTACCAGTGTTAGGATGAGCTGTGATATCACTCACTCTTGAATCTGTTGATTTGCTATCTGCCTTCCTCAGATGTACATGCCAGCACTGCAGACCACTGCATTTAATCAGCTTAGTCATACCTTTCATAATGAATACACTTGGGGTTTGCGTTAGAAGGCAATGAAGACATGAATTCTCCTGGAACACCTAAAATAATTTTCCCGATGCCTGAATAAATCCTCACTGGAGGATTTATTCCCTTTATTGTCAACTTGTGCTGGAAGGCCAAGAAGCTCTGCTCCTGCTGTGCAGTCCATAGAGGAAGAAGAAATCCTTTTAGTGCTCTGAGAAAAAATACCTCTCTTCAATTTTGCCAGTCCTTTATGGGCTGCTTTATTTTCTTCATCCTCCAGATGCAGCAGCTGGTAAAGGAATGCCTAAATTGCCACTAGACTTGGGGTCTTTTTGTTGTCCATTGTACACAGATAGGGAATGCTGCAGGCATCAGATTCACTCACTTACAAATGGTCAGTATTGAGAAATACACATTTTCCCTTGATATTTTCACCTAAATGGTGTTGCAAGGACAGACACAACAGATAATATTTCTCTCTGTTCCCCTCACCACTGAAATGATGCTCCACAGACATACAGGATTATATGGATCTTGGAAAACAGCCAGAGTACATGAAAAAAGCAATGAAGATGGGTGTGTTAGGACTAGTGAGGCACTCAGAAAAAGGAAGTAGATAGAGAAAGCCCCAAAGAAAGGAGGAAGACACTATCTTAATTCATGTGAGTCTTAAGTATTAAAAACTGATTTTGTGAGTGAGATAGTCAGAAATACGAATAGGTTATAGAGATAACAATGCAAAAGCAAGGAGGATAACCCCACGGCACAACAATGATACATTAGAGAAGTAAAGCAAGTGTGTGGAAGTTTGCAAGGAGCGTAGAAAAGGAATTTGAAGCAGTTGGCTTAAGCCTGAGCAGTCATATATATATATAAAATCTCTAGCTGAACCATTTGAGACACATTCTCTCCTTCCTTCTAATGTACATCAAAGCTCCTTCTTCTCCTCACCCTTCCTTGGAGTTTCTCTTTAAAGATTTCCTTCCCACTCTTCCTCCTCAACAGTTTGAAACCCTTGGCCTTCGAGACGTGCTACAAAACTTAGCTCCATCCTGAATCCGGGATGAATTTTATAGGTATAAAAATGGGACTTTCACATACTTCATGTCTTTGCAGCAGGTGCAGAGACATTGTAAGCATAGTACCACCTCCAGGAATCTGGCAAGACTTGCTTGCAGGGATAATTAGCTGATAGTCATGTTTGATAGCTCAAGTGCTATTAAACTGTGTGCAGGTGCTATTAAACTGTGTGCTGACACAGTTTTGCTACTTCCAGTCTGGAGTTAATTGGCCAGACCTTTCTCAGTGTCCTTTGGATCTCCAAGATTAGACATCTTTGCCTTGAAAACTATTGTGTGGTAATGACCTCTTCTATCTTTTTTATCTGTAGGCACATCAGAGTGTAAAAAGTACCAGAGTGGACTTAAGGCAATGCTGGTTTTGAGCTATGCCCTGCCACTTCTATTGGCGAGAACTGGACATTTCAAAGGAAAGTATAAGAATCAGAGATACAGATTTCCTCCTAAGCTAGGGACTGGACTCATATATGGTCTTCACTCATGGATATTAAAGATACTGCTTTTCACTCATCAATTGACAGATTCTGGAGTACTTCCTAAAGCACTACAAAGATAACAAAGAAACTTATACCTATTGTTTGCAAAGGAATTTTTGTTCTGTACTGATAATGCTTGGAGAATCTCCACAGTCCAAGAGGAGTGAAAGGACCTTCTGACACTCTTCTTCCTAACCAAAAAGTGTCACTGTGATTCTTCACTCAATAATTCTGGTTACCCCCATAGGGTCTAAAAGAGGGAAGAGTGAGGAGGAGATTAGACCTAGCCACAGTGTGAGGAGTGGGTTATAAATGGCTGGGGAGAAGGAAGCAGAGAGGAGTAAAGGAAGCAAGGGCATCCCTAGAGTCTAAAGGAAGCTTAAAAGACTCTCCAGGGCCCAGAATGTGACTCTGGGAATAGAAATGTGTGTTGTCATATCTAAAACTTTACAGCATGAGCTAAAGAACTAAAATTTGGTAGCTAGAGATTAAAAAATCCTCTCTCTAAGATATGGTTGTGAAAATCCTTTCATGTGCACTTACAAGTAGATTCCCTGTATAAGCAGGAGAAGAAGAATTGAAAGCTGTAAAGGTAGACTGGTTTTGGCTCTGTATTTCTCAGGTTTAGCAAATTCTCAGTTATACCTCCTTTTACACCCTTGTCTTTGGGGACTACTCTTGAGCAGTGTTAGATGAAGGCCCTGACTCGAGGAAAAGTCTCTACATCGATCTCTTACAAAAGGAAAGCAGGTTTTGCTGCAAAGTCATGCCATGCCTGTGGGCTCATATGAAATCCTGACTTCACCTGAAAGCCTCATGTGGGAAAGCACCAGCTCACCTCCCAGCAGCACTGATCGGGTGCAAGCAGCCATTTGAACCTAGCCTGACAAGCAAAAGAGATTAGTTTTTTCAGCACCAAAACCCATTCCTCTGCAATCATTGACATGACAGCTCTGTGATTATTGAAATGATGGCTAAAACCCATTATGCCGTGAAAATGCCACTCATTATGCTCTACCAACTTCAATTTTGTGTCTTTTTCTCACAGGCATGACGAATTAGGTTACATCTCTGTTGTGAAGAGCAAACAGTGCCATTACCTGCAGGGTAACAATGAGAAGAAAACGAATAGAGGCTGAAATATGAAGTGCTATTATAGGAAATTGGTTGTTTATTAGCCCACATTTGCTAGTGCAGTTGCAGAGCTCAGCTCTGCACAACAAAAACAAAGAACACAAAAACCAGAAGCACGGTTCATAGCTCAATTTTCACAAGCATGCTGGCAGCCTTTGGTACCCATGTAATCATCAGTGGAGTCCCCATAGACCTCCTGCCTTGGACTTTCTTGGCAATAACTTGGCTGATCTGGAGGCAGTTGGTTGACTTTGATTTATGTGTCTCTGGTTCAGTTCTTAACTTTGCAAAATAAGCATTTTGTCTGCAAAGCTGAAAAGAAGTTACCTGTTTCAATCGGAAGTTCTTTTGGGACAAAGAATGTTTGTCACTGTGTACTTAGCACACAAACATTGATCTCAGATGGTGTCCTTTAATACAGTAATTAATGAAACGGTAATGGCATTTCCTTTGTGGCAAGATCTGTGAGCAGGTTTCCATGGCAACAGCCCATACGCAAGCTTCTTGCCTGTAGCAAATGTGAAGTTATTTGGATCATTTAAATTCTTTTAAAGGAAGGGGACTGGCGCAACTCAAATTAACTCAGATTTACTGCAAGGCAGAAGTATACACAGGGGCAGTTACCTCAGGTCAGCTGAATGCACAGAAACTTTTTACCCTGCATTAACTCACTGGTGTGCTTGAATCCTCCAAGCTACCATAAGAGCTTTTATTTCAGAAATACATTTATTTTCACTACATTTACCTTTTTGCTCTCAAGCCATTTTCTGCCAACAGAAACCATACCCCTTTTATACCAGGATAGGAGTTTGCATCAGATCATTTCTATAGTCCTGAGAGGAAAGTAGAACATACTCTTACCTGAATTTTTCAGCTGTTATAATGAATGGGCAGGCAGGCAATCCCCAGGCTGGGTAAGAGGCAGAATAAACATCGGGAGGAACTCTCTGCTGCTTTTATCATCTCTTTGCTTCTCTGGGAATCAAGATCTGCCTAGAATTAAAATCACACTGACCACTGGTTTGCTGGGATGGGACGTGTCACTGGAATCCTGGGCTCAAAGCACATTGGATATATGAAGACTCAATAAAATAGATTTGTTTAATTTGAATGTGTGGACAGAGATAGAAAATAGTCAAAGACTTTGATATTTACAGATGACCAGTGGGTGGACAAGTGGACTTACCAGTTTGACTTTGTAGTAAAGCCTCTTTGCTCATTTTTGTTGGCCTACTGCAAAGGCAAAAAAGGATGAGGGATATGGGACCACATGCAGAATGATCCTTTTTGGCTGCTGATCCTTGTATATCTCTTCTGCCAAAAGAGATGTTCCTTAGGAGCAGATGGTGAGGCAGTTCTAAAAGAGAAAGCTTGAGATAGGGAGACATATTCTAGACCAAAGCTTTTTATAATTTATTTGCTGTATCAGTGATTGCTTTCATAGCCAAAGAGAGGCAAAATAGCAAATGGCTTCCGGAGAAAAAGTATTAATTATAATGCAGATCTGCAGATCTTTCAGGCATATTCTTTCTTAATGCATGAGAAAGTGCCTCAGCAGCTCAAGAGGCAGACAATATCAATAATCATTTAATTTCCCTTCCAGTGGGAAATTCTAGTGAATTAATCTTTAAAAGGCTTCACTGCCAATTTTTAAGGAACAAACCCCCCAGTAAATATTTTCTTCCACTGGTTTTATTCTTGTATTCATCATAGCCTAGAACTGCTGCTTGGCTTGAAGTATAAGGCCTGTATGGACCTGATTTTTTGGCAAATGCACATTGCAGGGATGTGAAATATATTGTACTAATTAGGATATCAACAAAATTCACAATCAGGACCTTTTTGGGATGGAATATTAGACTTGGATAGTCTAATATTATCAGTTAGTATCTAAAATAAAAACATGCGCTTACCACCTTTTCAGCTTTGTGGAAGAAGATTCTTGGCCTCTCCTAAATGTATAGGAATCATATAATCAGAATCATAGAATAGTTAGGGTTGGAAAGGACCTTCAGATCATCCAGTTCTAACCCCCTGCCATGGGCAGGGACACCCCATACTAGCCCAGGTTGCTCTGAGCCCCATCCAGCCTGGCCTTGAACACTGCCAGGGATGGAGCATTTACTTCTTCTCTGGGCACCCTGTGCCAGCACCTCATTACCTTCACAGTAAAGAACTTCTTCCTTATATCTAACCTGAACTTTCCATTTCAGTTTGAATCCATTACCCCTTGCCCTTTCAGTACAGTCTCTGATGAAGACAGCTTCTCCAGCATTCTTGTAGTCCCCTTCAGACACTGAAATCTTCAGCTAAGTATTGAATATAAAGCCAGGCTGAGTACAGATCACAGTAAGACTTCTGAGAATATCAGTTGATTTCTAGTGTGTGAACCATGGATGTCTTTCACCACTGTTGTTCTAATGTTTTAGTTCAGATCACTCCTAGAGAAAAAGGAAGTGGGCTTGAAGGTCAATGGAACCAAACTAGTGGACCCACGCAAAGCCTGGAAATGTGACCTGCTGAATTTAGGCTTGGAGAAAGTCCATATGGCAAAGTCCCTGAAGCAAAGGGAAAGCTGATTTATTCAAAAGCTCCTGCATTCTTTGGTTTTCAGATCTAAAAATATTTTTATATGAGACTTCAAACTGCTTTTTGTGCTAAACACACAAATGGAAATCCCACTGCTCTACACACATTATTTCACTAAAATAAATATTGTTGCCTTTAATATTTAAAGAGATTTTTGAAACAGCCACAGAGGATGAAAAATACAAGCCAGCAAAAGTGCTCCATGTCTTGGAGCCCTACAGAGGTGTATTTCAATTCTCCAGCTTTAATTTCTTTAACTCTCAAGGAATTCCATGGTCTCTGAGATGGCATGCTGGGCAGGGAAAACAGGACTGTTGTCCCCAGGGCTTTTTTGGTTCTTTATTACTCACCATCACAGGAATTTTTACCCTGTGTAGGCTGAGGAACTGCATCATAGAATCATGGAATGGTTTGGGCTGAAAAGGACCTTAAGATCATCCAGTTCCAACCCCCTGCTGTGGGCAGGGACATCTCAGACTAGACCACGCAGCCCAAGGCTTTGTCCAGCTGCCCTTGAACACTGCCAGGGATGGAGCACTCACAACTTCCTTGGGCAACCCATTCCAGTGCCTCACCACCCTCACAGTA
>WYDI02006302.1:0-39682 GCA_009867235.2 Psittacus erithacus | reverse complement strand
GTGATTGTATTCTCTTCCCTTGTTATTTCCCTTATCATTGTTATTATTGGTGGTAGCAGCAGCGGTTTGTGTTGTGCTTTGGTTGCTGACTGTTCTTATCTCAACCCGTGAGAGTTACATTCTTTTGACTCTCCTCCCCATCCCTCCGGGAGTGGGGAGTGGGGAAGGACAGACTGGGGGGGAGGAACAAGCAGGCTACCTGCTTTTCTAATTTACGATTAAGCTTAAACCATGACACTAAGTTAGCCACATGCACTGAAATAGTAAAGTACTGATAAAAGGCTATCAGAATGATTCTTTTCAAAGGCAGAATATACAAGATTTCTTAGCAGCACATAAACCTGATAAAGCTAACAGGAGTACTGTCTGAATCATTCTGAATTTACTATTTAAATATCTCAAGGACAGCTGAGCCCACCAAATCACAGAGACTCTTCCCAGTCATGTCAGTGGGATTTGAGTCAGGTGAAGTATGTATGACTTGGTAGCAGCTGTCTGAGAGTGATTAGCCTATAAAATAGATAAGGATATTTTATATTTATATAGGACATTAGCATTGCCTGTGTCTTCTTTTGTTAGCACCCTCACATTACAAATGCAGTCATACTTGGGTCTTTGTATGGGGATTCCAGGCACGTTTTATCAGTATGAGCTTCTTGGAAACATTAGACTTTATGTTGCATGTTGCATGTTGCATATTGCATGAAGGGTTTCTATGTACATTTTCATGGGAGCAAAACACGTGGAGAAAGATAAGATTAGGTAAAGGGTTTTCAGCTGTCCTTCAAACTGAAAATGTTCTACCTAGTAATCTGGAAAAGCTATGCAATGTCTCTGCAGAAGGGTGGGAACAAGGCTCAAGGCACTTTTCTTGAAATCTAAACCCATATTTTGATTTACAGCATAATTATTACAGGATTGCCAAGTAAAACACCAAACATTCAGATTTTTCGTCCATATTCAAACTGCTACATAAGTTTTTACAAGCATTGAGTAAATAAACAGACTACTCAAAGTGAATGAGTTGCCAGGTTTTCATGCTTCTGAACAGTAGACCTTGAATACGAAGCCTGAATATGGAGTTAAAAGACTATGTTAGGCCCCAGTGTTTGATGTTCTTGGTCAATATTCCTTAATATTTCTGAAGGAAAAAAAAAAAAAGACAGTGTGCTCATACCTTCCTTACAAGCTTTCTTTTCCCCCTAGGGACCAACATAAAATCAACAAAGTAACAACGGGCCTAATCAGGAAACCTAGGTCTCTTAAAGTGATAAGCAAACAACCTGTCCTTCTGCTCTTTCCTGAAATCTAAATGTAAGTATATTCAGCTTTGAAATACTACATAAGTTCTACATAGTGCCAAAAACAAAGCACAGTGGCTTAAAAACTGAAGTTGTCTAAAAGCTGTCACATTCACAGGATGTGATAAGCTATTCAAGTGTTCTTCATATAACAAAGCTTTTGAATTTTGAGTAGAAAAGTATCTGGTACATAAATTTTGGTGATAATCCTCAGCAGCATTTTTTTTCCTAGGTAATTAAAGAAATCTATCTTTTCAGTCATTCAGTCATACATCGTTTAATAGGAGAAAACATGTGATTTTGGTGTGTCATGCTTGTTTAAAGAATCTTGCTCTAACTCCATTTTTATGGTCAGGAAAGAGTAAGGACCAGTTTCATCAAAAAAAGAAACGTCAAAACGCAGTAGACCCTGGGAGTAGAGTGAACCATGCTATTGGTGTGCTTTTGACGTCCAAAGTACGTTTGTACGCATGTCTGCTGCCATATGTAAAAGTAAACAGCAGTAACATTAATCGGGAAATCCATGTTTAATACAATGTTTAGTTTAGCTCAGTAATGGGAAGAACATTTAAGCATCATTCTGAGCCTTAATGGAAAAGTTTCTGACAATGAGACATTAGCTCATAGTATCCACAGTCATCTATGCTTATGAGTATTGTTTGTTATCAAGTGTGACTTTTGGAAACAAAAATGCATTGCTTAACAAGCTGCACTGCAGTAGTGTCCTGCACTCTGTTTTGTTTTCTAGACATTTAAAAGAATCCACATGTTAAGAATTAATCAGATAAATTCTTCAGACTTTCTGAACATCTTTTTAAGGGGGATGAGCACCACATTTTATTGTATTCCTCTCTTGTGGAGAAATTCTACGCAATTTGTCTGACACTAAACTATTAAAATAGCAGAAACAACTCTAAAAACACATAGCCCTAGACTGTCAGCCCTGGCAGAGGTCCCACTCTGTGAACGCACTGAACTTGTCCAGGCAGTGGGGTGGACTGGTGTGGGACCAGGATATTGGGATCTCTGGCAGAGTCCACTGGACCCTGGAGCTGTCCCTGGTAACCGTTTTACCTGGAATGGGCTGCTGTGGCCCACCCTACATTGGGTGCTATAAAGTCTAACAAGGAAAAACAATGAAATAAATTAAAAAAAGAAATTGTATAGCCCAAGGCTCTAGCCCACAAAATATTAATAGAGAAGAAAACACTTCCCAGCTAGTATTTGCACTTTCCCAGAGCATCCGTAAGAAAGTTTTAGAACCCAGTCCACCTAGCAGTAAAACACTCATCTGTGAATGGCAGCGGGCTTTGACAACTCAGCTGCAGTGTTTCTGTGGCAGTTGATGAAAAGACTGTATAAGAACACTGCTTTTTTATTAGGAATTTCTTCAAACCTTTTGATAAAGACTTTCTGGTGTTCTGTAATAATATGGGTCATGATAAAGAAAGTATCACATGTTCAGTATTTTAGAGTCCTTTACCTACAAGAGGTGAAGCAGTAATATGGGCAATTAAATGTACTTATTAGACAGAAAAAAGCAACAGTTAAGCATTACAAATTAGCATCAGCCACTTTTTATGCATGGCAAACTGCTTTGAGGAAAACAAACAGTGTCTTCAATTATTTATGGATATCAAGGAACAGGGAGTTAATGGGGGAAGAGATGGGTGAAAGTTCTGGAAAATGTTAAATTTTTTTTATTTTTTTATTTTTTTTAATCCATTCCAGTGAATAGAGAAGAATGTCATCAAAACATTCAGGTCTGGGTAGAAATATCCTTCACATTAAAAGGAAACAAATCTGTAGCAAGAATACAGAAATCTGTATTCTGTATCTGTAGCATTCAGTATCTGTATCAAGAATACAATGCTACTGAATGTAGCATTCCGCATCTGTAGCAAGAATACAGAAAAGTTTCAGACTTGAGCATCAACTGGCAGATAGATTTGAAAGGCATTTGGATCCAATAGAAGTCCTGAGCTACTACCAAAATCAACAGTCTAATTGTATGATCTGAACCTGGGGCTTAGTTTTTGGGTTTCCTGTAACAAAATCTTGCCACAAACAGCTCTGCTGTTTTTTCTCTAATAAAATAAAACACAGCAAAACTAAGATAAATACAAGAGACAATGAAGATGAGTATGTATCTCCCAACATAAGGTAGGGAGCAGATGTTAGATAAAACTCATGAAGATACTAAATAATACTTGTCAGTTCTAAATAGCTGATATGACAATTCTTTAAAAATAAACAAACATTTGAATGTAATTGCTAGATTAAGGGATTTATTTTATTTAAACAATAAGGTATTTTAAAAATGTACTCAGAATGTCTAGCTTGGTTCCAGTTGCTTTGGTTTTCTACACGGTGTCATGGTAGTGATGACCCACCCAAATGTGGTGTTTTGATAATTTTTTTTAAATTTAAAAAAAAGAAAACAACCAACAACTGAAATGAAATAAAAGGAAGCAAAACTATTCAGAAAGGTTACCAGAACACACAGTCTAACTTCAGACACTTTCTAATCTGATCAGGGAGCAGAATGACAAAAAAATGTGCTGAATTCAGAGGCATTGAGTCAGGTGGTAAAGTTATACAACTTTATGTGGGTTTACTGAGGTCATATCTCAAAATCAAAAGAAAACCTAAGAGCCTGAAAGTAATGTGGTTAGTTTATAAAGTCCAATATTCCATCTGTCCTTTTTCCTGTTGAACTGCCTTTTATGCCTCTCAGTGTATAAACTTGTTGAACACAGTCGTCTTCTCTGTCCTCGGTTTCCTCCTCATTTTCTCATACTTTATGTTCCTCCATTCAATCCCTGCTTATCTGATAATAAGGATTATTTTACTGGTCTGCCTTTTCCCTGTCTGACTTGGGGAGCTGAAAGTACTGGATGATTTTCAGTGAAACTTAAACCCCAAATTACTCATGTGTTTATGGAAATGTTACCTTACATTTCCAGGACCACTGATTTTAAACAGGAGTCAGTTAATGGACTCCTTGAGTCACTCATGAAAACCTAGCTTCACATTCCTCTCAGCAGCTCTGTATGGGAGGAAATTAAGGGGGAATTACAAAAAGAAAAATCCTTTCCAAGCATAGCAGTGTTATTCAATAACTTAGAAATTTACTTCTCTTTTCCTGTTGGTGAATGTGGTTTCTTTAACTAATTCAAGGAATATTGTGAATAAACCCAATGGTTGCTTTTGTCTGTATTTTGAAGAAGAGGGGCTTGTTTAGGGCTTTGGTAGTGATAACGGACACATAAAGCTCTAGTAGAGAAGAACACAGAAAAAGAACAAGATGAACTTGCCTCCACAAATCATTAGAATTTGGGATGTTCCATGGATACCTCCTGCTTGCTGTTATTAACCATGATGACAAGTTTATGATCCCAGCCTGTGCAAAGCAGAGACCTGAAGGACTTGCTGCTCATCAAATCCTCTGCTTCTCTATCCCCTGTTCCCCAGACAACCTCACATGTGCACACTTGTACACACTTACTTCCGGTCTTTGGCATCAAATTCATCAGTAGTACTGTGGTGATACACAGTGACTGCGCCTTTGCAAAGTGGGGAGAAGCAGCTAACTCAAGGTTGCTCAGGCTGAAAAGAGACTTCAAGCCAGTAGGCAACAGCGTTTTATACTGGTAACAGGAAGTTCATGGAAGACTAGAGCAATGTACCTGTCTGATTTAGGAAACAGTTGTACCAGACAGTAGGTCTTCTTATGGGTCTTGCAGTAAGCACAAATCCTCCTGTTTATGTGCTGAAGCATTTGGTTTATTAACAGCTAGCCCATCAACAGCAACATACAGAGCATATAGCTGCAGTCATCACTTTGCAAATGTTTTCCACACATTTTCCATAGTTTCCACATTCAGGGAAAAGTAGCATTAAGTGAACAGTCTTCTTTCAAAAGCCTTATTGACACAATTTGTCATATAAAGTCCTTGTGAATTCACTGAGTTTCTTTAGGAAACACCAAAATATTTTCTATGCAGAAGTCTCTCTGGAAATGTCCCCTTTTAAGTTAGTTTTCTAGACCCTAAAAAGTTCAAACACAGAACTCACTAATAACTCTGTCTTGTAAAATTCAGTGAATACTACCACAGAATTAAATTAAATTTGAAATACAGTCAGAGGAATTTCCCAGATAATAATGATATTTCAGCTAAAATATTTGCTATATAGTTCAAACTTCTGTTTAGTTTCAAAGGAGTTCAATGTAGTTGTTGGGTTTATTTAAGTAACAGATTAAGGATACCATTTTTCAATTACAAATGTTATGCATAGAATCAGAGAACAATTGAGGTAGGAAGGCATCTCTGGAGGTTATCTTATTCAACCCCCTTGTTCAAGCAGGGACATTGGTACTGGTTGGCCATGACCAAGTCCAAGTGGCTTTTGAATTATCTTCACCCATGGAGATTCCACAACCTCCCTGGGCAACCCATATCACGCTACACACTCTCACAATTTTATACATGCAAAATTTCCCCTGTACTTTTTCACTGCAACAGTCTAGTCTAGTTCATGATTTACAGGGGGTGAATGAATGTTGGAGCCCAGTGCTGAAATCCACATTTTAGTTGAGAAGCTAATGCCATAGTTTACTGAATGCATTTTTGTACCATTTACTCTGTAAGTCACCTGTGTATTCCTTATGTAAATGGGAGATGGCATAAATTGGGTTAGCTGTGCAGCAGCATGACATCAGTATGCAACATGGGAATGGGAGCCATGCCAGCTGATGGCAAAGCCAAGTCTTTCTGTAGAATACTTGCTTTGGGTGCAAATGGCATATTTCATACTACTTTGCTTGCATTACAGCTATATTTAAGCAATCCACAACATGGTGACTTTGTATTTTGAACCTGCAAAAGGTCTGGAATGTGCTCAGGTTTCTCCTCCTGTGCAGTGTTTGTGAAACTGTCTCTCGATAGATGACAAAGTGGAAAGGTAAAGAAAAGGCAACAGCATGGAGCCTGTGCTGACAGTGTAAACAGATTTGAGTTTAGTGAACAAAGGTCACAGTTTGCAATGAAAGGTCATAAGGATTTCAAGCATTTTTGGTATTTTGTCTCTGCTGTCTGCACAGTATCAAGCAGATAAAAAAAAAACCCCACTGATAGACAACTTCCAATTCTGTATACTTGGCATCCCTGCTCAGCCTGAAGGAACACGGGAAGCTTTGTGTTTGGCATTCTGTGATTTTTTGACGACACGTCATCCTAACAAAGCCTTAACACTTACTCAGCCCCAACTTGCCTGATATTATTTTGTGTGACATTAAATAAGCTGCAAGGCTTACCCCACTTCAGTTAAGCCAAGTGGCCTGCTTCAGAGTTGCTGAAAGTACAGTTTCAAACTTAGCATGATGAAGAAGAGTCCTAAAATGTTAACTCTCAACATGTTGTGTTCTTTTCTCAGGCAATGTACAGTCACATTAAAATCCCAAATGCTTTAATGAGAAATCTCCTTGAACCAAAGGATTCTTCAGTCTGATTTTTATTACTATTTTTATTATAATTTTTGCCTGCAGTGAGTTAATTCCCTTCTCTAGATGACATTATAACATATCCTTTTAAGAAAGGTTTAGCTCTGGCCTGCGAAACATTGAGAATGACATTTTTATTTCCTAGACTCAATTAAAGTTGAACCTGGAGGTGTGTAGCCTCAGAAATCCAAGGAAGAGTTTTATTACCTATGTACCTAAGAAGTGAATACAATTACCGCTTTTTGTAAAATCACTACTTCCAATATTCAAGCCTGTACCACAGAAGTAACAAATGAGGAAAAAAACGATTCTATATTAATCTTGTCTTTGGGTGCATCTCTCCTGGACTCAGAATATTCACAAATATCTTAGAGAGTGAATGGAATTAAATAGTCAAAATAGGAGAGTAGGCGAGCCAGGTATTGGCTAATATTTTTTTATTATTATTTTTTTTTTTTTCAGAATGTATTCTCTTAATCTTCCAAATGAGATTCTTCTTTGTATTCCTTAGCTATGCATCCCCTGGTGTATCTCAGCATGATCATGCATTAGGAGTTTGTTGTGCATGCTATGAATACTAAACACTTGAGCCCATTTTGTGCCTATAAGTGATGAGAGGCATCTGATGGGCTTTTCCCTGTAACTCCCACTGCCATACCTGACAATATCATGAGGAATCTATTTCCAGTCTTGGAAATGCTTGGATACTTTGCACACCCTATCCTTCAATTTCAGGCAGAATATGTGTTCCAGCTAATGTGCAACATATACCTTTATACCCTTCTCGAGACAGATATTTTTTGTGCCTTGAGATACAAAACATATTTTGTTGTTGGATCCCTTCATTAAATTTTATTTACTGTTTAAAACCTGATCTCCATTCTACCTGGCTTAAAAGTGTAGCAGTTACTTAAGTGCGCAGTGGTTGTAAAGAGCTGAAGATAGGTCTCACCAGACAATCCTGACTTCCTTCTCTTTTTAAATTCCTCTCCCTCCTCACTTTTTACCTAGATATGGATCACTGCTCAGAGGTTTAGTGGTTCTGAATGGAGCAGAATAGATGCCTGAACATACATGTTTCCTCCTGCTACCATGGTCAGTGTCAAATGCAAACACCATTTCACATGTGATTAAGCCTAGCTAGGAATGAATATAATCCCCAAATGAGAAGCATTAACTGCATAGGAACTGTAAGGCACACTCAAAACTAATTCCCTTTCTTCCCTAAATACAGAAAGATTAAGATCAATAGACTGGTACTCACCATTTTCTACCTACCAGCAGAAGAAATGTCAGGTTTTTATGTACTCACAGCAAAGCACATTCTAACCTGATACACTTCTAGAATAGCTAGAAAGCAAAACTCGTTGCCTTTTGACAAAAAAGAGATAGTGCCTGAAAATCTAGAGAGAGACTAAAAAGACAGGAAGCAAGACAGGACTAAAAGGGAAGGTATTTCTTATGCTTAGCTTGTATCATATTTGCCCTGGCCAATATGAGGAATAGGCTGTTTGCAATGAGCTGTCTGTAGGTGATTAACGTAACTGGGAGAAGCCTCTTCTCCTTCAAAGGCACAGGTGAACACCATGTCTTTAGATAAGATTTTACCTTATCAGAAGGAAATGTCTTTATAATTTATCACAACATGACAGTTCTGGCTCAAAGGCAGTGTAACGACAACTGTGCCCCAGCCAACACAGACTGTAGCACCTATATAAGGGACAATTACGTGAGCATGGGTTTCACAAAAAAATGCAAGCGAAGCGTTAAGCCTTTGTCTGTGCTTGAGCGGATGGCTCACGCCACCTACGGGGCAGCTACATTAGCAAGACATGGCCGCTTTCAAGGATCTCTCGTGAAAACCCAGTACACTTTCCATACTGATCATCAAAAAGGGCGCCAGTGGACATCCGAGTTGGCTGCAGTACCTGTCAGTATTTAAATACGTATACATCAGTAAGAAATATTTGACCTTCAGATGCGCTGCTATACCATTTGACATTCAGTGAGCTTGATTTTATAAATATACTTGCTAACAATCTGGTTTTTATCCAGGTTACAAATAAGGATGCATAAATATTTAATTCTCTCTTGATTACTGCCACAAATTAGTTATGGTGACTGTATCTGGAAATAGAAAAATTATACAAGATGTATTTTTAATGTCAAGCCCTTTTCGTCTACTGAAGGCTGCAGTAGGAAATCTAATAAAACTCCAAACAAAGCTTACAAAGCTACGATTGCTTGTAGGAGCTGACTGTCCCTGAACTGCCAGTGCAGTGTTTGCGTTAAGCCTACACTACCAATGTGTGGCTTTTGTGCTAAAAAGAAAATGTCTTAAATTATTGCTATAGAAATAGTACCTGTTCCTGAGGATTAACAGTATTTCCTTTATACAACCATGAAATTTCCAGCCTTTCAGAGTCTTATTTTAATCACCAACTTCCCCTTATTTTTCATTAGCACTACCTAGTCATTAAGCCATAACAGGTGAGATCCAAAGCAGGGCACAGCCTGAGAAGTTGAACCAGAAGGTGAGTGCCACTGGTGGTGGTGGGAATCCTTCCCCCAGCCCCCGAGCAGCAAAGGCCTCATCCACAGGGACTGGGGCAGCCCTTGGGACAGCAGACCCCAGACTGGCTTGCTCTGCCATCCTGGGAGAGGGTGGAGGTGGAAGAACCAGCAACTGAATGGATGAAGGCAGTAGCATCCCTTCCCAACCCAGCTGGAGCACTGGAATCAGCCTGCGGCAGAAGACCGGTGCATGCAAAAGACATGGCCTCCCCACGCAGTTCACTCAGATCATGCCTTGTTTTGCTTTATTTTCTTTCTTCCTTCAGCAAACATGGCTGATTACAGCATGACAAGGATTTATGTGATTAAAACTGAAATTAAAATATTACTCCAGACCTTATTATGCCCTTTTCTCTTTCTAATGGACTAATCTGCACCAGGCTAGTACAATTTTAGGTCAGTGCTTCTTTTCCCTCTTCACCTTCTTCTCCCCAAGACTTTTACAGTCTCACTAAATGCCAGTATTGGAAAGCTGGCAGTAAGGAAGGTTCCTGCACTGTTTCTCAGGAGGTGGACTAGCTATAAAGAATCAGTTATTTCTGCTCAGAGATACTATCCCAATTTTACACAGGAGTAATGCCATCAATACAAAGGAAGATTTTTCTAAATTACACTACTCAAACATGAGTATCAGGACCTAAAACTTTATTTCTCTCTCTCTTTCCAGTAAGACCCATTCCTTGTTATAGTTTTCAGGTTTGATTTGCTTTAAGTGAATCACACTTTTTTTTTTTTTTTTTTTTAAGAATTAAGCATTTCTGGAAAAGACTCTAAAAAAGGTTGCGCTGGTGGTTTTAAAACTGGAGTGAAATAGGTACCTTACAGAAACAAACTAATTTCAGGTGGCTCTGCAAAGTGCTGATCTAATCCAGGATGAACAATAATGTCAAGACATAGAAATGTGTTCCTTTAATTGTAAAGTACTATTCCATTTCCTTATGGCATCATAGACTGCAAAGGCAAATGCTCTTGAAAGCTTTGTAATTAATGGCATAGAGAGGATGCTTGTGTGGGGGTTAGAATAGAGTTAATGAATTGCATTTATTCAGACCAAGCAATCAATTTAGAAGAAGCAATAGCATGCAGAATTTAAGTAACACAGTGAGCATTTAAGAAAAACCGGGGATAGCACCTACAGCTTCTTATTTACTGCAACTACAGTTCTGATTTGCATGGATGAAGTAGAATAACTGATGTGAATAATTGCTTTAGACACTATGATATATACAAAAGCAAAGCCAGAAAAAGAAGAGTAGGCAAAATATGGCACCTAGCACACACACACACACAAAAGCAGTGCCAGTCCTGGGGTCTCCAAAGACAAATCCATCTGGTTTCGCTGAAGCAAAAAATGTGGTTTTCTTTTCAGTTTTGGCCTCCACTATATTGTTTATCTTGAGCACTCATCTTCTTGACAGACATTTTCAGGGAACTATTCCTTCAGGTCTCATAGTCCTGAGGAGAACGTGGATAGATGTGTCTGCTCATCAAGACTGACTCATGGGCTCTGTGTGGCTTTATTTAGAGGTTAGAAAGACCTGTAAACAGTCAACTGCAGAAACTGGAGACTATGAGGAACAATGTAGTACATAAAAGTTTACTGCCACCAAAAGTTTCTACTCACTGTAAATTAGTGTGTTACACATTCATGAGCATAAGAGATAAGAGAAGACTGATGACGTAGTATAGCCTCATTAAAATACTCAGCTTACTTCTTACAGCATTACTCAGAGCTAAGGAGCTTCAGACCCATTTTACAAATGAGGAACTGGAGGAGCTCAGAAAAGCATGACAATACTTACACAGCAGTCTCAGAAGCATCTGCAATGTGTTGCAGAGGTGTCAAAGATTTAACTTTAAAGCAGGTAGCATGGGTACCACTAGCCAGTGAGACTGCACCATCTTTATGCTCACCACAGGTTGGCCTGCCAAGTTATTTCTATTCCTGCACTGTGGACCCCATCTGAAGTCCTGAACTGAGAGGTGTGCTAAATGAAATGTTTGAGCTCAGGGACCTTAAGGTACTACATGAAACTCTACTGCCTATTGGTTTGCTACTCTTCATTGCTACTTTCCTTCTCCAATGCAAACTGTAATGCTCAAGGTGGAAGAAACTTATGAGCAGGGGTTAGAACACACAAAAAAGTAGGAGCTGGGGAGTGATAGCAAATAATATACACATGTGTGAACAGGGAGCAGGGCTGGTGGATCAGGCCTGTTGTCCATAGCAATGGAAATAAGTGGTGCTGTAAGTAACTTGCTCAAGGTCACAGAGGTAGTTTTGAACATTACACACATGCTTAAAAATCTCTAGTTCTATTAAAACCTGAGCCTGCTGCTTGAGTGATGGTGTCCAGACATACCAGATCAGGACTCTGAACCAGAATTCTGCCACGCCCTAAAATAGTCTTGAGATGTGAGTAAGCAGGCAGGATTCAAGTCCAACATAGGAGTTTTTCTCAGAGCCAGGGGCCAATCTGTTATTTAACTCAGCAATACCAGACAGTTTGTAATGTGCCTTTGGTCTTTTTCAGAGATGCTAGCATGTCTATCCTTAGGAATTCATTGGGAAAAAGTAAAAGTCAGAAATTTCTTAGTTCTCTAGGGGCAGCATGGCCTTGGAGGAGGCAGGAACAGTATTTTAGAATAGAATTATTTTCTAATCCCCTCCCTGCCGGCACTGTAGGAAAGAAAGTGTATGTTATGAGAATAGTAAACATTCAATAGGCGCCTGTTTCATCATTGTGATTCAGAGCTCCAGCCCCAGATTTAGAGATTGCAACTGCGGGGAGTCTGTGTTATATTTACAGTAAAAACTGTTGGCTTTTCTGGGTCTGGACACTGCCACCTCAGCTCATTTCTAATACGCATGCTTTGGCAGCACACAGCTGAGCAAGGCCAGAGATACACATTTTAAAATGTGTTAACCTTCAAACTGTGTTTTTCTTGAGAATCATCTATACTGTAATTACAAGAAAAAAAGATGGCACCACTGCATTTCTCTGCAAAACAATTCAATTTAGGACTATTACATTTAGTCAGTTGAGGCATCATCACCTACAGTGAACAAGACTGAACGATGAGTAAGCTTAGTGTCTTTGTAATGAGTTTAAAATATTTGGAAGCCCTGGGTCCTCACATGCTTTTTTTTTTTTTTTTTTGCACCAATTTGCTGTGGTTGGACAAAGATCAAACATCATAATGTGTGTAGCCAGCACACTATATATGTGATCACTTTGGTTAAATTATAAAAAAGGCTAACATCTAAGTTGTCCATGTCATGTTATTTGGCAAAACTAATGATATAATTAAATGGGTTCAAATATAAAAAACATATTTATCTGCTTACATTTTTGCCTTTTTTTCCATTTACAAAATAATGCTTTTGTTAGAGAATAAAATTCAATGAACTTCATATGTACTAGTGGAGTTCTGCAACTCAATTATTTCTTAATCACAATGGCAAGAGAAACTCCAGCGCACAAATAATCTAGAAGATTTATAGACCTGATTGCAGTGCTGACACTTGGCTTACAGAGCTCCCTAGCAGGCCAAAAAGAAGTAGTCTTTTCCACAGGTATGAAGTGGGTTGGCTGGTAGTATCAGCTAAGCAATGGTGAAGGATATGAACAGAATATTTACAGCCCTACTTCTAGCTAAGCTAAGAAATCTTTGAAGTATGATATGTTGATTTCATGAGTGTTTAAAGCAAACTCCTGCAGGAAATGAGATCCACATGTATGTTTTCTTGGGAATTCCTTGTGAAACAATAGTCAAGTCTGAATATAAGTTTGTATTTTTCATTTAATAGATAGGTTTATTTTACAGGTTCTTCCCATATCCTCCTGCTGCCTGTGTACATCAACAGAAACATCCAAAGTTTGCTTTCATTTAATTAAATAGGATCTTTGTCACCAGTCAAAAAAAAAAAAAAAAGATATCAGATATATGAAATAGTGTCTGTTCTCATAACATTTCCAGCCCAATTTCCAAGAAGAATTTGGGATAGTTTTTAATAGATTAAAAGAATGATAAGAAAAACATGTCCTTCAAAAAAAAAACAAAACAAACTTAAAGGAAAGCAGCACTCCCACTTATCCTCCAACTTTCCTTTTTTGGAAATTTTCCCTTTAGCTCAGAGGGGCTAGGCAGGTAAAGCTGCTCATCTGTGACATCCCATTAAACATCATCAGTAGCAAGATGCGATGCAGTAGATTCAATAACAATCACTGCTGTCCACTTCAAACCAGATACATTTAACTACTGTGATAATTTCCATAGCAGAAAAATATCAACATCCATAAGCTGAGGATATGGAAAAGTTAGGACTCAGTGATATTAGTTATTCTGCTTATAAATAGGAATTACCTCCACTATGGTCAAAATGCTACAGTAACTGAGAACAGAATCCGGCCCAGTAGTGGATACCTGTTTACTTAGTTACACAATTGTATGCCAGGGGTTGGGTATTTTTTAAGCTAATACAAACCAGAGTGATCCTAATTTTACTGTCTGAAAACAGGAATTTCATAGTTCTAAATTGACATTTGTTCCTTGCCAAAATATTTTGCACTGGCACTTACTGTTGGAAAGACCAGTTTTTATACTGCCAAGAATTAAATAAAATGTGGCCAAATTCTTTGGTTCCTAATTGAGCAAAATTCTCATTGTAGTTTTACTCGATTAAGAAAAATAGGCCATAGTCTACTGCATGGGTAACTGTCTGGCTATATATAGGTTGAGAGCCATTTAAAAATATTTAACAACTAGAAAACTTTGTACAGATTACCGTTCTCATTAAAAGTTAATGGCGTTATCTATGTATGTCACATTGCCTGTCTGCACAAGTGACCGGTTCCCTGACTGTTGAATTTCACAAGCTTCTAATGTTGCTAATTGTCACATGGAAGTAATTAATTGAGTCACTTGAGAAAAAATCTGTTCCAGATCATGTAGGGTTTTTCTTTACAGTTGTGAAGGCCTGAGTTACTGATCTCTCAGAAATATTCACCAGTGTAATTGATGCACAGGAACTGATGGGACAAAAGTTTCTCAAAGTTACGGTCACTACTGCACATGGTTTTCCATCACGTCTGTTCAGATTTCTGCATTTTATCTGAGTCACAGATCCTCCCAAGGAGAATTACAAGATTTCACAGTCATGAAGATTTATAAAATACTACACTTCTGCAGTCATTTTTAGCCTGAGGCAGCCAAGGGAAAACTATCCAGGAAAACTCTTCAACAATGTTGTGTTAATAATTTTGCGATTCCAAATGAAAAATAAGTAGGTTTGTCTTCTCTTCTGTAACAGTCAGCTCTACATTATGAATGTCATGCCAGTGTTGTATGGTCACAATATATTGATGACTGCAGGTGGAGGAAAACATATCTCTCCCCTTCCTCTGAAAGATCTGTCATGGCTTAGTCCTCCGAAGACAAGTTCATTCCAGGTGTCACATGTAATCAAGATGAGGACTTTGTTCCAAACCAAAAACATAATGGCATGTAATCATTATTACAATATCAAAAAAGTAAGTAATTTTCAACTGCCCACTGTTAAGAGACTGTATCATTTGGGGAATAAATATAAGTACAAGAAGGGATAAAAAAAGGAATAGCTATATGTCATAAAGAGAAGAGAGATAAAATAAGAAGGTGATCAGGAAGAGGAGAAGCGTGGGTAGAATTTAACAGCAGTTCTCAAAGGTGATTTATGAGATTTGTATACACATTAGGAGACAACCCAATCTAGAGCCTAAATAGGCAGAAGAAACAAACTGCCAAAAAATGAAAGCTACTGAGTTGGGTTCTTGGTTTGCTTTCATTTGTTTGGTTTTTGGGTTTTTTTTTTCATTTCTTAGTGATTTTGAATACTGTTGCTACCTTTTAGGTTGAAAAGAAGAAAAGAGAAGGGTGATAATTTTTTTGTGCAGATACCATTTGAAACTAATTCATTCAAATCTGCATTTAAAAGCAATGGCATTGTCATGTGGTACTAGTTTGTACATTTTGTCTCCTATGTCTTGAAAGAGATGAAAGCTCTTGATAAGTTTGCCGTACTTCCCTTCTCTGGAATGTTACTTTCAAAAACTTGTAATGAAAATAGTACCTAATGAGAGAACAAACATGGATGCCATACAATCCCATGGATTATAAAAGCTCTTAGATTTTTGTCCAATACAGTCACTACTGATTTATTATGAAAGCTGAAATCAATGAAGATACTATTACACCTCAATTCCCAGCAGAGAGCTGCTCAGTCTCTGCTGTCTCATTTAATTCCTTAACATGTTCCCCCCCATTCATAACCTAGCTTTTCTCCAGGCACTTCTTCCTTTGCCTGCTGTGAAGCTGCTGTGCTCTGGAGTCTCATCAGCCAGGGGTGTAAAACCTTTGCATGACCACAAGCTACTCAGACAGATGCAGTAATGCCAGCAAAGCTGACTTGGCAGTTTTTAATTTATTTTTATTCTTACTGATTATTTCAGTTGTGTACATATGCTGACATGTGCGTGCATGGGCAGGGCTTACTATCCCAGGAGCACACTCCTCAGAGTTTCTGGTGTGGCTGCTTCTCAGCTAGAAGCACTTTGCCATTTAGTATTCCTTAGCAGTAAAGTGCTCCTACTGTATACATAGCCTAAATTGCACCCTGTGTCCAGTACCAGCACTTGCCAAAGTGTCCCTCAAAGGTTTTTGGAGCTCACAAAGCTGCCAACACATCTTTTGGAAACATTAGTCCCTGGTTGACTTTACTAGCACAAGTTGTGGGTGCAGTCTTTGAAGGAGCTCATTTCTGCAGGACCTACTGCCTTGTTACTTAATTTATTGAGAATTTTGCAATGATTTTCAGGGAATACAGCTCAGACCTACAAACCGCCCTTGGCCCACTTCTCAAACTCTGAGTCTGCAGGCTATAATAATGTAGTCAAAATTATCTTTTTTCTTAGCATGGTTAAACAAGCCTTCCAGAAAGCACATCAGAAGTATTTCTATTAAGAATACATGATTTCTGCTAACATCTGAAAATCTGAGCAGGTCTCTTGCCCTAACACTGCCCCATCTCGCATTCAAACGAAACAAAAGAAAGAAAAACCATTGTAAGCATTGCTGATAGCGATTCTGCTGTTTGGAGAAACAAGACTCCTTTTTCCTTGCTAGAGAAATATCTGCCTAGTAGATTTATTTTTTATTTGGTTAAGCCATGGCCTGTAGGTAGCCACAAACCTTTGGTTCTGGTGTTCAAAAATAAGCATCTAGTGGCCAAAATTTGTGGGGAAGAACATGATTGAGAACATTTCATTTAAGTGATTTTTCTAATGCCAGATTTTGTGATGTTAGTCATTGTTGTCTGAACTGCACCAGCCTGGGAATAGCTAGCACATGCCTTAGCTACTTCTTTGCATAAATACAAGAATAATTTTTAAAAATTAGTATCTGCTTCAAAACAAAATCCAGATTTTAAAACAAAAAAAGACTAGGCATGGGAAAATGGAAGCCTTAGTAGATTGACAGTACAGGTTATAGAGCCTTTCAGATCCTAATCCATGCAGAGATGTTTGCATCTGGCCCATAGTGGAGTCCACATGCCTGAATTAGATGCCTGGACTCCAGTGCATGGGTTTAAGGTGAGTTAAGTGTATTGGAGGGGGATTTACAAAAAAACCGTTCGGGGAACTGTCTAAGCCAGCCAGATAGGAAAAGCTGAAGATCACAGTTCATCCTTAATTTTAGCTCTCCTGAGTTTAAGTGCCTTCTAGTGAATGAAGTACACAGGCACCAGTCCCTCTACTTTCAGCTCACAACCCATAATCCTCTTTTGAATGTAGGTGCCATATTTTTCTTTCAAACTCTGAACAGCCACATAGTCTTTCTCAGGCTGCAGAAAAGGAGTCTTATTCCTTCCTTCAGCAAAGGGCAGTGAAGTGTGCATTTCCTACTTCCCACACATACTCGAGCCAGCAGGCTACAGACATCAGCTCCCAGGAGGCGGGTGGGAGCTGGCAGAGGTCGCAGCAGAGGTCTGGGGAGCAGGAAAGCCAGGAAAGACTTTGAAAGCTTAGAAGGCATCAGCAGCAAAAGGGAGGCTCAGGTTGAAGCCCTGCACTAAGAAAGACTTGTGCACTGGGACCAAGCAGCCCTTGAGGAGGACTTTAGTGGCCTGCTAGCTCAGCCAACACTCCCTGATCAGGTACTTGGATCTTGATTATGGACTGAAGTGCTTCAGTTTCCCCTTCCAGTCTTATTTCCTCATGTGCTTCCAGCCCCATCTCTTGCCTCATAATGCAGCAGGCAGTTGAAGGGAGGCTGGTATCCCCCTTTGATCCAGTTTAGTAGCAGGGTAGCAACATTTGTCAGTCTACTACTGCTGCCATAGTCCTTCATTCTGGCTGCAGTACTGATGAAATGCAAGTGCCAGCTTCCACTGCAGACATTTTATAACAGTTAGACAGGAGAGCTGAGCGCTAACCAGCTTTACAACTTGTATATTTGCTAGTCTTACAGTTACCAGTGATCATGAGTCCAAATGGCTGCACTGAAACTATTGTTTCTTTTGAAGTAGACTCGAGATAGCTAAGTGAGTGAGTGACAGTATTTGCTCTTCAGTACTTGGCTTTGCTTTCCTTTGGCCTTGGTTGGGTTACTCCATGGTGACAGATACGGTCATTTCAAGTCCTTTAAACCATAGCACATTGGATTGCATGTAGGAAATTAATTCTGTCTCGTGGCATCTTTGGAGTTAAAATGGCTATTTATTTTCATAGATCCAGGATAAGGGGGATGGGAGGGGGAAGACTTGTGTGTGTGTTTCAGAAGTTTTCTTTTTCTTTACTGTACTTTTGAGAGACATGGCAAACATTTACTCTAAGTATTCACCAGATCAAACCTACAAGGAGTATTTCACAACTCAGTCTGAAAGTTGTTTTGGTGGTGTCATGCTGTTTCTGCACTTGCAAAGTGGGAAGAGAGTGGTTAACTATGTAGGCCTGTACATGATACTTGTTCCTTTGTACATTGTTACTTGCTAACAGTGATTTCAATCTTTGTCTCTCTGCCCATCCAGTAGTCAAGTGGTTATGTGTTGAAGTAGACTTCAGTAAGAAGTATTTCTTACCTGCTGCACAAGAGGAAAAGACAGAAGGGTGTTATGGGCAGAACTGTCTGGCATTACACAGGGATCTATGTGTGCAGTTCAACCAGGATGGCAATGCAGAGGAGTACAGTAGAGGTTCTGGTGGCGATTGCACCCCAGGACCAGATATGAAGAGATGTACATTGGTAGATTCACTATCAAGCATCTAGCAACTTCCAACTTCATGTCTTCCCACAGATGTGACCCGGAGAACAAAGGGCCTTCTATAAAAATTAAAAGCCCAGTTTTGAAACCATTTCAGCCAAATGAGTGTTCACTTGTGGTTACTGTCATCTTAGTCTTTATCAAGAAAAGCAGCATAAAAAATATAATTTACCCATTTAGGAAATATGATTGTGAGATAATATCTGCTTGATTTTTATTGATGGAATAGTGCCAGGTCATGACTAAGATCAGCACATTCTAACAAATATAATGATGTCTGCAATATTTTATAATAGGAAAATAATTGTTGCTAAAAATATCCCCCTGATTTCTCTCTAGGTGGAGTAGCCAAGCATGTTTAACCTTCTAAGGCAAAATCATTTCTTCCAGTCTTTGTGCAGAGGTAGGAGAAGTATGCAATGGGCAGGAAACTTTTTAATGGCAAATAACCTTCTGATAAAAATTGTCTGAGACACATGAGTTTTTTTTCAAGAAAAATATTTTACAGGCTTTTGTTACTGCTTTCATATATCCCTTGTACTGGGACTTCGGGTTCCAAAGACCTGCAATGTTAGAAGACAGCGAATAAAAGTAAGGGAGAAAGAAGCTGCTCTTTCTCTCGACAGGCTCATCAAAGTACAGTGAACAGAAATATCGTAAGTGGTATCAATTCATCGCTGAAATAGAGCCTCCACAGCCTTTTGCTTCTGTAAAAAAAAAAAAAGTCATGAAGCAGCATGAGGGTGTGAGCCAAGAGAACACATTTTGTACACCATCAAAGTAAGAAAAGGAACAGAAATGCTATGCCGTGCCAGTTTCAGGAGCAGGCAGTCAAGCAAATTCTATGGCAAGAAAGCAATGCGTAAGGCCACAAGATTGCAACAGGAGTGACAGAGAGCAATAAATCGTTTCAAATTAAGATCAGGCCAAGTACTTCAAAGTCTCACACAGATTTCTTGCTTTATAGTTCAAGAACTCCCAGGACTGTTAAAGTAAACACTGTCCAGGTTGCAAAGGCATAGAGCATGATCATTGCAAAGGGACACATGAAATAGAGCTTCTCTATAAGCAAAATACTTCAACCAAAGAACTTGTGCACCCAGAATTAGACTCTCTTCCTTAATAAGACTTCGTGATCTTGATGCCTTGTTAGGGGTCATGTTAGGCCCCATCTAGATCACTTTAAAGCACTTAAATTTAACCAGTATGTGTGCAGTGCTAAAAAGAGGAGGGAATAGGAAGAGAAATACAGTTCTAAACCTCAGAGAAGTCACTGCTTCATCACTGATGATACAGAGGCTGAAGCCTACCCTTTTCCTAAGAGCCAGCCTCCTGCCTGCCTCAGGTACCCAAAAGGTGCCAGGAACCCTCACCTCCCAATGTGCCCCCACTGCGGAGCACAGACTGGACGTTGGTGATAAGGGAGACAGACACCTGCCTTTCCTCAGGCTGCAGCTGGGCTCTACCCAGAACACAATGCAGCCTTTTTACTCCCAAACTGAAGACACAGCTGTGGCATGGCAGGACACTATATCACAGCAGGGTGCATGCAGGTGGACCACAGGCTGTGCAAGGCAAGTCAGGCCTAAAGTGGCATCAGCAACTGAAACAGCACTTGTTACAGCTTCAGGATCAAGAGAAGAAGAAGATCAGTTTCTGGCCACTTTTCCCTCATTTCCTCAGGTTTGGCACTAAGCATAGCTTAGCTAGGCTGAAAAGTCAAACCTGCACAAATACTACCTGTGCAGACACCTGTACTGCTTCTCATAATGTTTAATAAAAGACAGATTATGGTCATCCCTGTAGCATCTGTAACAGTCATTGTCACTACCAAGAGAACTTTTATAATCAGGATTTTCCTTTCTATTGCCACTTCTTGGGAAGCATTTGAGAAAAATATGTACTCTAGCACCTATTTGTGTCTTGTAGATGTTAATGAATAGGATTTTTGCATAAACAGCTTAGATGCTTTCCTAAAGCTTTCCTAAAGGTATTGAGATCTACTAATTCACATAATGCTTCCCCTTTAAGCAGTCTTCCCAGACACATGAAAGAAAATCCTACACCAGGCTGTATTAGAATGAAGCATACATAGCCTGAGTTGATCTTCTGTCTCTCTTTAGGACTCAGTGCACATTCACAAGGAATACAGTTTATTTTTTCTGAATACATTTGATTTTATTAATTGCCACTGAAAGAGACAGTCTGCTGCCCTCACTTTTGTCTACTCCATGCTTCTGATAAGATGGAGCATTTCACTGATTAACGAGCTTAACTGTGCAGATTATTCACTTGTCATTTAGAGCCAGTTGCTAGCATGTAGCTTGTTCACAAAGCTGTAGCTGGCTGAAACAAGAGGTAGCAAAATGGAAACTTTTTACACTTCTACCAGTGATTATAATTCATAGCAGCACTGCTAGAGACACTGCTTTGGATTAAAATAGCAAAATGCTGTGCTACGCTTTGCAAACCATTCTACCATAATAACATGCAAACAATTGTACCATGAAAATTTGGGAGGCTCCTACTGCACGCAGCCAGCACAACCTATCCCAGGGCAGAGTGAGGCCAAGAGCAATGAATGACAGCCAAGAAGGGAGGTTTCCAAAGAAAGCCTGTCATTCCCTGCTCACACTGTTTTGCAACCAGCAGTCACCACAGTTCATTATCAGCACCCTGAGGTTAAGCCTACAGGATCAAGCACCTCAGTCTGAAGAGCATCTCCAGTTGTTTGTCTTCACATTTATTCTGGGGTAGAGGACTGGCAGTAGGTAAGAAGCATTTCCACCAAAACAATCTCAACACTAACAATGCCACTGTGAAACGGTTGACTATAAAAACACTTCCATAAAAACCAGCTTCATTGCCAGTGGGCTGCTTGTGCACAGAAAAACCATTACATCTGATAAGGCAAATTCCTTGGACAGTGTCAGTGCCTGTGCCCATGGGTTGCTCCTTCTGTAGTGCCTGGTAGCACCACCATTTCAGAGAGGAAGCCCTCAGATCAGTTCCCATGTTGAGCAAATAGTCTGTGCTCGGACACACTGAATGCCAGTCCCAGGCTCTGCGCCAGGAGGGCACTTACATCCCGATAAGCATAAGTGGGGAGTCAGCTACGCTTTGATCACTTTGTGTGTTCCACATTATCAGGTCGAGGTTTACATGCCTCATGCAGTTGGTTGCTGAACAGGGAGCTAGTGGCAGTCACTTAAGTGTCTCCATCAAAGCTGCCTGCCACCAAGACTGTAGGCAAATTGCCCAGAAGCAAGCATTAGGCAGAGGATTCAAGCACATGCTGTATTGCAGAGAACAGGAAAATGTATTCAAAGGCAGGTATTTGCTAAATCCTACCTATAATTAATTCTAATCCCATAATTAAAGTCGCATGCTTTTCTGCAGACATTCCTCCATGCTGGTCCTTCCTCCCCACCCTGAGGTCAGACACCGATTCATGCTAACAAGTACATGCCACCACGCAAGACAGTTGCATCCCCAGGGACTATGGTCAGCCGGCCAGTGATGCCTAGCTTGCTGATCCTTGTCATGGCTCCTTGCAGTCTGACTGCAAGCAGCTTTCAGGCATTTTCCAGCAAACAGCTTCTGGGCCAGATCCTCAAAGTCATGCAAGAGACTACCTCCCCTAGGCATCAATTATTAGTGCCAGGCATCTGAATACCATTGTAAATTGTGAGCTTTGTGTTTGTGTCGAGTTGGTAGAGCCCTGTGCCTGGGAGTTAGGGGTTGCGGAAATGCCAATCTAATCATGCCCAGATTTGCAGGGAGAGATGGATGCCTAGCCAGGCCCATATAGGTAGAATCTCAACAGACTGGGCATGGGAAGAAGACAACATAATTAGGTCTGATGGCCTAATTTCTCCCCCTCATCATAGCTTCTTCCAGTCCCAGGATACATTTCACATATAGGTACACATAAATACCTGCACACAGACAGCTCTTCTCATACATATGTAGATACAGACACACATGCAAATATACACTGTTCAGAAGTAAGAAACAGGGGAAGTCCAAGGGTGCCATTTTCATACAGGGAGCTGAGTGGCCATGCAGACTGAGCACACACACAAATGTATTCACAAAGAGATTGAAGCAGAGGCAGTTTCTTTGTCTTTGGAAATGAATTTACAAATGCATAAACAGAGATCTCCCCAGGCATTGCAAGAAAATAACATGCAATTATTACTGAAGCCAAGGGCAGTTTACAGATTATTATCAGTTTTTAAGATTAGGCATTTATTTAGATGTTTTCACGCTTCTCTAAGAAAGCAACTGTAGGCACCACTTAGAATTAAAAAAAATAATAGAATATGTATCCACCACATGCTCAATATTCCCCATCAGTAGTGGGTTTATACATGCATGCATTTTAAAATGTTGTTATGACAGTCCTTGTTATGACTCTTCGGCTTGGTAAATACCACATGATAATCAGACACAGTTGTGAGACCTTGAGCAAAGATTTCATTTATTTTTAACATACTGAACAATAGCTGTTTCTTGGTAATCTAAACTGAACTCAGACACTCAACACCTTGCTTCCTTGAAAAGGACAGTGAGAAAAAGGGAAGGGGGAGATTGGGGAATAATTAACCTGATCTTTCTGGGAGAATTTCACAAGAGGCAAGAAGGCAGGACATTTACCTGAGTGCCCAGGCTCTCATAGACCCTTTAGTGAAGTAAACTCTTCACCTACTCGAGAAACAGGTATCACCTTCAATGAAGCTATAGGCCATTAAAAGTAAAATAGTGTGGAACCCCAAATCTGCTTGGGCTGAAGTCAGGCATGGAGGAACCACCTGCTGCCAATGGCATAGCTGAGCCCCTGCACAGAGGCTGCATTCTCCCTTGCCATCCTCCTGCTCTTCACTGCTGACAATAAGATTAAATCAGCATAGCTAGTCTCAATATGCATTATGAAACTAGTTAGCCTTCAGAGGAAATTTGTGCCAAGTTGCATTTGTTTGCCTTCACTCCCTGTTTTTATGTGGAGTATGATTGAACATTCAAAAAGAAACCCCCCCAAACTGAGTTTAATTGCAAATTCAAAAACATCTGTCCAAATGACATAAAATCTTGCTTGGCACAGAAAGGCAGAAGAGTGCTTTACATTCAAGTGGTAATGTGTGTATTAAATGGCACCCTAAACTCTGAGCAAATACAAAATTATTTGGCAAGCAGAAGGTTGTAGGGTTTTCCTGCCCCTGTAAATACAAGTTCCCACTAAAATTCAGTCTCCATGCAGTACAGGGTATCCTCAGATTCCTTCAGAAAGTACTTGCTGACTGACAAGTTAGTCCTTAATGGAGTTTAATGATCCAGAGATTGATTTTAGCTGAGATTAAGTTTTGAAATAGTGTCTTTGAAAACTGAACAATGTGCCGGAAGATCACTGCTCAAGTCACCTACACATGACAGCACTGACACTGGGAACAGCAACCAACATCTGCTTGGCTTTTCACATCTAAAGACATCTCCACTTAAAGTCACCCCAGCTATTCATTGGTGCTGACTGACTACAGGAACTAAGGCTTTGACAGCTGCTATTCTCATCTTGTGCTGAAATTTCTTAGAAGAAAGGTAGCTGGTTAACAGAATGAGTTTACAAATGCCAGAAAATAAATAACATGCTCAGTGATTCATCTAATGCTTTTCAGGTGGTGGGGCCCTAACAAAAATACGTATGAAGTGGATGTGTGCACATACTTGCACGTATAACCCAGTGGTGTAACAGAACCATACTGTGCAAAACAGGAACAGTACAGGTTATTTGTACCAAAGTAATGCTAAAGCTGAAAACGGAAAAAACCCCAGTTTTCACTTTATGACGACTTTGTAGGTTTCTCTTACAAGCCCTTCTTGACTTCTCATGAACTGAAACACACCTCTGCCTGTGAGAGCTGGGGTACAGTCAGGGAGCTCCCCCACGGTGGAGTACTATGCATCTAACCCACCAGCTCTCTGCAACACAACACTGTTACTCCTTAAGCACAGTAACATGTTATTTGCCATTTCCATTGCATTATGGTATCCCTGCATATGACCAAGACAGACTTCAGTGGGGTTTATAATGTTCCTGTGGGATTAGGCCCCTCCCTCCCCAAGAACAGAGCCATCTGTGGATACACTGTTGTAGATATTTGTTAATACTCCAAAAGTAACCCTGCTCCTAACCACTTTTGATCTCTAGTAAAAAAAATCCTAGAGAATTTAGATTTTTAGCATCAATATTTTAAGTAGCCCTTTCTGGGCACAGAATCTCCTCCAGAGGAGGAGGTTTTGCAAGTTTTGCAGCAGTCATTTTCCATGCAGAAACCTGAGTGCTAGCGAGTCCATCCCTTCAGTGCAGTGGGGAGGAATGGGTCCCTGCAGCTTTCGGCAGCCCTTGTGGAAGGGATTCCAGGGCAGAAATGTTCAGGTCACTGAGATCTAATCAGGCCTTATGCCTCCTTGGGAAATACAGTGGTTTTAAAGCAATATGTGGTAAATTAAGCCCAAAGGGCTAGTCTCTGGGCAAGTATCTTAGAGGTTCTGAGACATGGGTGAATTTCGGTTAACCCCTAAACTGGTTGCAGAGCAAACACTTTCCTGTGAAAAACAATACATCAAGGTCTCGCTTCCACCCTTTGTAAGACCACCTATGATTTCAAGTCCCACGTGGAGAAGCATCACTCTTTCCATACATTCTTTACACAATTAGGCTAAGCCAGCCGTTATTTCTTCACACCAATTTAAGAATTATGACTGCTGGTACATTTTGTTTTGTCTTCAGTTTCTAGCGACGGACGCAAATAGCCAGAGGAGGGTCCTTTCTAGTTTTCTCAGGAGAACAGCTCTACTAAAGAGGTTATTGAGAAATGTCCTCACTTGAGCTTTGCCCGTAAAAATGTGGTTTTTTCAGGGGCGCTCTCTCACCCTCAGAGCCAGCCACACGCATTCACACAAAGCAGCTGAACACTGTGGTTTAGGATGATGCTCCTTCACCCTTGGGTGTCTCACCCCTCCCTAGGTAAAGCAAAACGTTTCTTGTGTCTTAATCTGTATGACTGGTGCAAAATGACATGTCACACACTATGAAGGCACAGTTGCTTCTCCTGTATTTTCCCTCAGGTAATCAAACAGTTAAGGTAAAACTTTGCTTTCTTCAAGCCTTTGGCTTCTCTACAGGTGCACACATGCACCAATTTACCTGCCATAAATACAAAGACACGTTCCAATTGCTTTCTGACAGACACCCAGGAAAATCCCATTCCAACACCAACCTATTGCTCCACTAACAACACGTTAGATTGAATTACATGAATGTGTTTGGAGATGATCCCTAAGTGGATGGGATTTGGGTGAAGGGTCTGGGAAGTCTTACACTTTGGCTGCATCTTCAGCACAGATTTTCTGCTCCTCACTCTGGTATTTTCCTTAAGTACTGTCACCACTGGGAAAATCTCCTTTTGCTGTTCGTAAGCTCTGGAGGACCTGTCCAACATTTAGGATCTATACGCTTCTTTTAAAAACAAGAGCAAGATTTTCATTAGCTTTCAGGCATTTAAAGATGTTTGTGGTTTCCTAGCAAGGTCTTCAAACAATGAGAGCTGTGCACCCAGGCATTCAGAAACAAACTGCAGGGCAGAAAAAAAGACCTTCAGCTTCTCTCTCAGCACATAAATAACTTTCTCGAGAAGCTGAGTAGGATGAGACAGGAAATGAGCTGAAACACAGAAGGTATGCCTCATGCTTCAGGGCAGGCTTGCCTTATAGTGCCAGTGTCTGATAGTGATAACCCAGCTGGACCCACTGCTGGGAGGCAGCAAGCAGTAGCAGTCGCACCCATGACTACCACACTTCTCATCAAGACTAATTTGTCTGATCCCTCCTTCCTTTGGGACCAGGGGAAAGACAAGTCGTACAGCCAGCACTGAACACAGACTGCTTCCCAGGTACCTGGGACAGAGCCCAAGACTCAGCTCACAGGAGGCCACCAGGGAAGCCTCTGACCCCTTCCCACAGAAACAACAGCCAAGTCCTATGTAGCCTGAGGTTGTTCAGTAAATAAACCCCCACCTCCCACCTCAGTTAGTCACAGGGACCGGCCCCAGCCAAAACCAATAGATCAGAAGCAATATGTCATTTCCAGGCCACACTGTTTTGGTTATGATGAGTCAAAAAACATTAAAGGGAACACAGATGTAGTGAGATCACCTCATTTTCTGGATCCTTCCTATCTCTAGAAGTCTGGCCTGGTTTCCCTCAACATTTCCATGTGCACACACAAAAACATCTCTTGTGCTGCTGGTTGTGCCTCTTGGACCACAGGTGTGTTATGTGACACTTGGCAGGGCCAAGGGAGCTCGAGCTCATCCTGAGCTGCAGGCAAGCTGGTGTCTCCCTGTAGGAAACTTTATTCAGTTATTTCAAATAGCTCCAACTCGCACACAAAGCCATGTTTTGTAATAAAAACAAGCAGGAAAGTCACATCCAAAGGAATTTCACCTATTTCCCCCTCCACTTATTCCACTCTAGCTATCTTTTTAAAAAAAACAAACTCCAAGAAACTGGCCACCAGAACAACAAAGTAGCCAAGAAGCTAATGTAATAACCTCATCCTTCAAAATCCACCCTGCCTTTCATACTTGCAGGTTTCCACAACGGTCCTGAATCATACAGTATCTTTTAATTTCTTTTTTTTTTTAAGGTTTCACTGCATTCTTTTCTTCATACATGCAATGTTTTGATTCAGGAGAGATGCACAGAATGCTGCAATTGTTCCAGTAGCCTGGACTTTTCCAGCAAACTGAGGCAGGTGTTACCCTGCTCAGCTACAGAGGCAAAGCTGCAACCAGTTACTCCTTACAGTGCAGAAAGGAGCAGAAAGGGCATCAGAGACAAGAGTGGGGGTCCCCATCCCCCTGCCACCCTCAAAAAAAAACGTTGCTTGGGGCCCAGATGAAGCTGCAGCAGGATCAGGTCAGTGAGTTCCTGTGTGCTCACTGAGCTGTGGTAGCTGACCATGCACAGGCTGTTCTTGCAGTCTAGTGCCATTGAGCTTTAAGCAGAAATACCGTGTCCTAAGGCCTGGTCCTTCAGGTGACAGGAAAGCAGGCAGCTGCGGGCTAAACGCCACATTGAAGTCCCTGGAGATGGAGCTGAAATGCTTTGCAGAACAAGAATGAGTGACTGCTAGGGCTTTAGCTACGCTTACAAACTCCTGTACGTCTTGGCTCTTGTTTTATTTGCCACATGGCAGCTGGCGACATCCAAGACCTTAAATTCCTGGAAGAGAAAGTGACTCCAGAAACTCAGCTGTGCAACAGATGCTCCATCTAGTGTTTATTAACCAATATTTTATTTTCTTTAATGATCTGTTTTGCTGTTAACACTTAGCTCCATCTTTTATGTAGTCCATCTATCTATTTACAATCATTATTGAAAATGTTAACTTTTTGCTGGTTATTTTAAATACAGAGTTTTGTTTTAGCCTCCACTTATACCTTAAGTAATGATACACTAATTTCCATTGAGAGATTACAGCTCACAGAACAAAGTGAAGAAGAAATGTTTTAAAAGAGCAGCAAGCATTTCTCCAGGTGCTTTGCTAACACAAAGCAAACGGAGAACTTCAAGCAGGAGTAAAATAAACACTAAATGACACCCAGTGTTACCACCTGGTCTCCACAGCACGCAGGTTTCTCAGGACATTCCATGCCAGCCTGCTTGGTGCTCAAGCTGAGCCGTACAGCAGTGAGTGAGGAGAACGTGAGTCGTGACTCCAGGGCTCAACTCCTGTGGCTCCACTGACCTGGCCCCTGAGCTCAGTGAGTTTTACTCACACCTTCTGCCCACCAGGCACAAGTCCCACCCTCCCAAACTATTTTGAGGCCCATTTTGAAGGCCTGCTGAACACTATACAGCATGAGAGAAAGCAAGCAGAACCGGTGGCTCCTCCCACCTCCATAAACACGTTTCCTCCCTCCAAACGCACCTGCCTCTCACACTTCCCCCTGGCTCTAGGTGGTGGTCTTACCTACCTGAAGCCAGGTCTCTGCAGGGTCCCTGTGAGGGCACATCCCAGCCCACGTTGGGCCACGCTGTCCCCCAAGCAGGGAGGGTCCTCCTGCATGCTGCATATTCACCCTGCGCAGCAGAGCCAGGGCTGCACCCCCTCAAGCAGCTGAACTGTAGGCAAGGGACTGCCACAGCAGGGAAACGGGAAAACTCCCCAGGTCGTGGTGCTGAGCCCCTCTGCCACAGACCCAGCTGCTTTGTTGTTCTCTGTGTCCAGCCGGGCTGTTGGGGAAGGACAGGGAAATAAGAGGGGAAATAAGAGGGTGGCGCAAAGCCCTCGGGGCACCTCAGCACACCGGGGCTCAGCAGGGCCTAGCAGCTGCTGGAAGTGAGTCCCAGCGAGCTGTTTGGCAGAGCCCTGCCAGTGTACATGTGCGGTGCTGGCTTTTCCAGGTGCTCAGGTGGAATGCAAAGCATCTTTGGATGATGGAAAAGCAGGGACTAGCAGGACAGCCATCAGGCCTGGCAATTGCCATGTGTGTTTGAAAAGTGCGGGACTTGCCTGCAGGGCTTGGTTGTGGGACAAACAGCAAAATACCCAAACACGTGGAGAGGCTCCTTGTTGTGTCAGGCTGCACCAAATTTGCACTATTTTAGGAGTTCCTGGTTCCTGACTTGCTGCTCACACAAAGTGAGCAGTGCTTGTAACGTTCTTACTGCAGAAAGGAAAGCCAGCAGCTGATGGGGCAAGAAGTCCCAAGCTTATAGTTTGGTAAGGAAGAAAAAGAAAGAAAACCACCCTTGTTCTGTTGTGTTAGTAGGACTGGAGAGGCACTGGGATGAGCTGCCTGGAGAGGGGACAGGGTCTGCAGTGGGGAAGACCTTTAGAAAACTGTTGAACATCTCCAGAGAGAGGCTTGGGCTCGCAGATCCTGACCGGAGGCAGTGATGGCCCTAACAGAGCCCCTGCATGGCCGTCGTCTTCCAGGTGAGGTCTGAGAGAAACTTTGGAGGAAAGCTGGCAAGGAGCTGCAGTAGAAATGGAGAGCCCCTGGACCCCACAGCCATGAGGCACAATCTGAGGCACAGATCTAAGCTGCAGAAATTGTGCTTTCATTGCTATGGAAAATATAGCAGAAGGGGTGCTGATAATTTAGCTTTCATGGGCAGAAAGCATTTAAGAGGCACCACATGCCTCCCTGCCAGCTCTCCCCCTGTGCCACAGCTTGCAGCAGAGCTCCACAAACCTTGTGCTGCAGCACTGACACAAGTAGAAAAACAGCACACTGCAGCTTGGGGATGGGAAGGAGAGGTCCTCCTATGGGGAAATGGCAGATGGCACCGCCCGGGTTGGACAAGGTAAAACTAAATGCATATGAGCAGTATAATAGCACTATTTGAGTAAGAGCTTCCAATAAACCAGATACAGGCCTGTTGCAGGATGTCCTCCAGGGCAACACAGGAACCAGAGCCAGTTTGCAGAAGTTTAGGTCCAGTTTGTTGCAAAGAATGAGAGCAGGTCAACACCAAGGGAAGACACGAAACACTAAAACACGTTTTCTGCTAACTGTGGTTTTATTGTGTTTTTTTGCAGGTGATGGCCATGCTGCTCTTCCCTGTGCAGCTGCTGGCAGTGGCTGTCACCATTTACCTAGAGCTGGTGAGGTCTGCTCAAGGCGGCGCCTACTATGGCATCAAGCAGCTGCCACCCCAGGTGCCCCAGTACCAACCCCTTGGACAACAAATACCTCACATACCTCTGGGCAAAGAAGGCATCCCAATGCAGCACATGGGCAAGGAGATGCCCCACATGCAGTACGGGAAAGAGTACCCCCACCTGCCCCAGTACATGAAGGAGGTCCCACAGATGCCTCTGCTTGGCAAGGACATGGCTCCCAAGAAGGAGAAAGGTAGGCTCAGCATGCCCCTCACCACTCCTGCACGGTCCTGCCTGGTGCCCCACAGCACCATTTGCCCAAAGTGTGTGTGTGGGAACTGAAGATGGGGAGATTTAAAGGTTTGCAGATGAAAACATGCAGTTCCTCTTCTGACTCTGCAGTCCTTTTTCTGTAGGTTATTTATGGGTGTAACAAAGGCATTGAAGGTACAAGCATTACTGTGCGAGTCTGCACATACAGGCACTTTCAGTATCCAGTAAAGGAAGTTCTGACAATATTTGGATATCTAAGAAAACTACAGAAAGTGTCCAAAATACAAAAGGCAACAAGGAACACCCAGTATTATCCCACGCCATAAAAATCTTTGTGGGAGCAGTGAGTCTTCAGACAAGCTTGTTAACTCTTTGTCTTATTGAGAGTTCAGCTTAACCACAGCCTCCACCAGCTTCAGAGGGAAATGGAAGATTTCAGGGCCTATTTTTGGAGTGTCTGAACAAGCACAACCGGCTGTAGTAAAACCAGCCCTCTTGTGAGCAAGGGAGCTTTAGTACGTGCATAAAACACAACGAGTGCAGAGAGAGAGTTCTGCCTGTCAAAGAACAGTTAATTCTCCTGCCCCTAAACCTCATTGCTCTCCTTCCCCCAAACCCCTCACTTCTTTATGCATTTTAGAGTGAGAGAGAAGCAGACTTGCCACTTAACACAAAAAGCCTGCAGTCTGAAAAGCAACCAGCCCCAGCACAACCACTCTCATGCAGCAATGCCCTCACCCTGACCTGCAGTGCTAAGCATTCACATACACAAAATGTGGTTTTGAATAATAAAACTGTTTTATGCAGTGTTTAGAAGAGCTCTATCAGGATGTGGCTAAGCAAAAACCTGTGGCAGCTTAGCAATGCTGGGTAAGGCTGTAGATTTCCAGTAGTATCGTAATGGGAACCAAAGCCTTGGTGAAAATGCAGTCATATATATGTACAAACTTCTTATTGATACCATCTTTTTTAAATGCTCTTGCTAGTGTAACTCCCTACAGCAAAAGCACTTTATGCCACAACTCCTCTTACAGCATGAGGGCACCAAGCCACTTCTGTGTCCTGAGAAAACTCTTCGAGTAGATTAGCCTACAGCAATACAGAACAAAAAGCAGATTTTGCTGGTTATGGTTGTATAGGTGAAAAATGCTAGTAAAGCGCAAATAGCTTTTGCATAGCAAAAAGTAAGCAAATATGATATAAAATATTTATTTTATAGAAACAGAAACACATGCAAGTTTGGGACATCCTCTTTGATCCAAACACCAGCCTGTAACTCACTATCCAACTCTGCCTCCCGGCCCACCACAAAGCCAGGAGGCATCATAAGTGCATTCATTCAAAATTGCCTTTGTGTTTCTTGAAGGATGCGACTGCAATCACCTTTTGACTCTCCCATCCCTTTTTCTTCTTTTCCTTTTCTTCCCAACCCAGAAATGCCCATCCGCAGTCTGAGGGGCGAGCAAGGTCCCCCTGGTGAGCCCGGACCTAGAGGGCCACCTGGCCCACCAGGATTACCAGGCCATGGTGTGCCAGGAGCCAAAGGAAAACCAGGCCCACAAGGATATCCTGGAATTGGGAAGCCAGGTTTGCCAGGAATGCCAGGGAAGCCGGGGGTCATGGGGCCCCCAGGGCCAAGAGGGGAGATGGGGCCAAAGGGGGAGATTGGGCCTATGGGGATACCTGGGCCACAAGGACCGCCAGGGCCCCACGGGCTTCCTGGCATAGGGAAAGCGGGTGCTCCAGGGCTGCAGGGACAGCCGGGGCCAAAGGGTGAGCCCGGGATGAAGGGGCCTCCGGGAGCTCCGGGGATCCCAGGGCCAAAAGGGGAGAAGGGTGTGGGGATCCCAGGACTGCCAGGGCTGAAGGGTCCGCCTGGACTGCCAGGCCCCCCCGGCCCCGTGGGGCTGCCAGGGGTTGGCAAGCCAGGGATGGTCGGCTTCCCTGGCCCGCAGGGGCCCCTGGGCAAACCCGGACCCCCGGGGGAGCTGGGGCTGCAGGGGCCCCCGGGCGCCCCTGGCATCCAAGGCCCTCCTGGCCTGCCTGGCGTTGGCAAACCCGGCCAGGACGGCATCCCTGGCCAGCCTGGTTTCCCAGGTGGCAAAGGGGAGCAGGGCCTGCCAGGCCTGCCAGGGCCCCCTGGCCTCCCTGGGGTTGGGAAACCAGGTTTCCCCGGGCCCAAAGGCGAGCGCGGAGTGGGTGGCCTGCCCGGGCCCCTGGGGCCAAAGGGAGAGAAGGGGCATGCGGGGCCACCTGGCATTGGGGGGCCCCCAGGGGAGCCAGGCCAGCCGGGGCTGCCAGGCATCATGGGCCCCCCAGGGGCCGTTGGCTTCCCGGGACCCAAAGGAGAAGGTGGTGCCGTTGGGCCACCAGGACCGGTTGGTCCCAAGGGTGAACCTGGTCTGCAGGGGTTCCCTGGAAAACCAGGCTTTCCTGGGGAAGTGGGGGCCCCCGGGCTGCGAGGGCTGCCAGGCCCCACAGGGCCCAAAGGGGAGGCTGGACACAAAGGGTTGCCGGGGCTGCCGGGTGTCCCAGGGCTTGTGGGGCCAAAGGGCGAACCAGGACTCCCCGGTGCCCAGGGCCTTCAGGGCCCCTCGGGCATCCCGGGCATTGCAGGACCCAGCGGTCCCATCGGCCCCCCAGGGCTGCCGGGAGCTAAGGGGGAGCCGGGCATGCCCGGACCCCCCGGCTTCCCTGGCGTAGGCAAGCCCGGTGCGGCGGGGATGCAGGGACCCCCAGGGAAGCCCGGAGCACTCGGTCCTCCTGGCCAGCCCGGACTCCAGGGGCCACCTGGTCCTCCCGGGCCCCCGGGGCCCCCGGTCATGATCCCACCCACTCCACCGGCCGTGGGACAGTACCTACCCGAGGTGAGGCCGGGAATAGAGGGCCTCAAGCCCCCCTACGGCTACAAGGGCAAGAAAGGCAAGGCTGGCGGTGCCGTCTACGAGATGCCAGCATTCACGGCAGAGCTGCTCACCCCCTTCCCCCGGGTCGGGGTGCCCGTGAAGTTCGACAAGCTCCTCTACAACGGCCGGCAGAACTACAACCCCCAGACGGGGATCTTCACCTGCGAGATCCCCGGCATCTACTACTTCGCTTACCACGTCCACTGTAAAGGGGCCAGCGTCTGGGTGGCGCTGTTCAAGAACAACGAGCCGCTGATGTACACCTACGACGAGTACAAGAAGGGCTTCCTGGACCAGGCTTCAGGCAGCGCCGTTGTCCCGCTGATGCACGGAGACAAGGTTTACGTTCAGATGCCATCCGAGCAGGCGGCAGGACTCTATGCCGGGCAGTACGTTCATTCGTCTTTTTCAGGATATTTATTGTATCCCATGTAAAACAAAAAACAGACACACACACAGAGTCAAAACCTTTCTTCTCTACTTCAAGCTTTTATACCATGAAAGATGCATTTTATGACTGTTTCAGACCATCTTGTACAAAAAAACCCAAAAAAACCCACCAAAAAAAGCCCAAAAAACCACGAATTTAACATTATGCACAGCTAGTTATAAAAATAATAATTAAAAAAAAGGTGTGGTGAACATATCTACAGATGTGTATCAGGTTCAGAAGCAGTATTTTGCACCCGAGGGGGACATATTAGCTGTATGTTATATATTTCTGTGATACCATGTTTACTTCGTTTCATCTACAATAATTCAGTGCTAAGGTTCAAATCAGTGTGCATCACTCACTCCTGTTGTGTGTTTCACTGATTGTAGTTACAAGATGAAAACCAGTGACTTAAACCAGAATAGGTCAGTCTCAAATTATATGGAAAAATTTGAGTGGCTTTTTATTTGTTTGGGTGGGTTTTTGGCAGGGGTTTGACAGCAGGTCTGCCTGACAAGCATAGGTCTCTTAGCTGGGGACCTTTATTTCCCTTCCCCTCACATAAAATATTCCTGTAGGTGCGTTTTTACTGAATGATTTATTTATGATGGAAAAGGAGTATTGATGGTGTGACTATTCCCCGTGGGCCTCCTCCAGCAGTCATTGGACCCAGAATGTGCCCGCTAACTCCAGCAGGCACTGGGTTCACCTCCCAGTGCTGCAGCACTCAAAAAGCCTCCATCTGCATTTGTACAGTTGAAGTAGCTGGGGTAGATCAGAGACAAAACTGAGGGGTTCCCCGTTTGGTTTGTGCCACATGATGGAGACATTTTGACAAGTACACGGCAATGCAGAGGGGAGGGTATAAATTTGCTCAGATTTCTGTGCTCGTGATAAGAACCTGCATCTGTCTGGCTTGTCAGAAGAGACACCTGTTCTGCCACTCGTGTTAACACAAGTTAAATCAGTTTCCTCTTCAATGACTAGGCAAAGCAGAAGTAGCTCTGCTTGTTAATTAACTTTTAGTTTGTTGTTTGAGATCAACAAGTAACTTTACCAGCAATACTGATCATGCAAATCTATCCAAGAACTTCGTTTTATGTAAAAGCTGATTTCCCATCCTTATTTATATGCTGTTGCCAAGGAGAACCGGCAGGACTCCATCCTTTCTGTACATGAGGAGAGCAACTTCTCTGTGAGAGCTGTCTGCTCATCAATGGTGCTAATCTCACCTCCAAAGTATTTGCTTCCAAAGGGCAGGGTGCTTTGCTGTGGTTCCCTGTGCGGTGCTGCACATCACACACTGTTATGCTAGCTGAGCAAGTTCAATACTCATCACTTCTTCAATGTCTTTAGCTAACGCTACTGCTTTTGATTCAAAAATGAGCTAGATTTTTCACGCAGAACTAAGATTGGATTTAACTGGCATTACCATTATTTAAATGCAGAGTTTAATGCAGTCTAACATTGACTAAGGACTCCAGTGATATAATGTGGTGCTTTATCTCAGAAATTTTAGGGAACGGTGGCAGGAATGGATGGACAGTTTACCAGGCATTGGTGACTTCAGTGTGTGCTCAGAATATGAGAGAGATGTCAAAAGCAAATAATTTTGTATTTAAAATTTTTGTACTGATTTGAAAAAAATATCTTATTAAATATCTTAAAAAAAAAATAAAATCCTGTTTTCATTCAGCAGAAACATTAGAAGGAACATTCAACATGAGGGAAGCCAAGAAATCCGGCAGCGTAGAGGTGCACTGCTAAAGGTTTCTGCTTGCCCAAAAACTGGCTGGCAGCCCAGGCTGGGAGACTCACACCATGACCCTGGCTCTCCCTGGGATTTGGAAACAGCTTTTCCCATTACTCCTCATTCCTGTTTTTCACCTGCAGCAGCATAGCTGTCACTCATCTACATCACTATTAAACTGTGGCTCCATTGTTGACAGAAGGTAGATTTACATGAGATAATAGAAGTTGTTCTTCACTATGAGTGTGGTGAGACACTGGCAGAGAAGTTGTGGCTGTCTCATCCCTGGCAGTGTTCAAGGCCAGGTTGGACGGGGCTTTGAGCAACCTGGTCTAGAGGAAGGTGTCCCTGCCCATGGCAGGGGGTTGGAACTGGGTGATCTTTAAGATCCCTTCCAACCCAGACAGTTCTATTATCCAATGCATAAATTATAACCCATGGTGTGGCTCCCCTAGTCTCACCTCAGATGCATTTCCTCCAGGCTGGCAAACTCCTAAACTGTCAGTACTAAAATGAAGGTATTGCATACCTACTTGTGTCAGGTAATCCTTTTCTAAACCTCCCTTAGACTCCCTGAAGCTGCTGGCTAAGCAGCTCCCTGCTCCCAAGCATCTCAATTTTACTGAACAGAGAGAAAGAGAAAACAGAACATAAGTGAAGTATCATAATCAGTGTCTCCCACTTTCGATCTAGTCTTTTCACCACATGCCATCTTCCTAGTTAAACATCTTTTTATTTTAGCAATCCCCTGGATGTCCCCAATAAGACAGGCAAGATTAAAAAAACATGAGAAACTGAAATCAGGAGGATGCTGCTCTTGATCATACCCACAAAAAGCTATGTCACAGCCTCGCTTTTGCTCAGCCTGGAGCGAGCTCTCCACCCCCAGTACAGCTCAGGTGACCTCAGTTCAAACATCTTCAACTGTGTTTGCTTTACTCAGCACCAAAGCTTGTTCTGAAACTCAACCCCATATCTGACAACACTGTGTGTACTTTACACACCATTAATAATGGGGCTGGGCATGCCTGCACATCTGTACATACAGAGCATGCTGACCTTGCAAAAATAAGCCTGAGAGCACTGTCTTTAACACAGCTTATTCACAGGAAAATAGTATCTTTTCATTTGTAGCATTCAAAATTTCACTCAAAACGACTGTAAGAATGTCTTCAAAATACAGCTGGCGCTTTAAAGGCATATAAAACTTAAGGCAAATGGTAAATAAGGTAAGTATTTACCGATACCAGAAACAGATGTTGGGTTTCCTATGTCCTTAAAAATCAGACTCCATTTAGAAGTTATTTATACCACCTCCCAGGGCATTGTTAAAAACGACAGTATAACCTAGGAAATGAGGTACCACACACTCATAATTTGATACCAAAGTTCTGTATTATTATCACCAATACAGTCACTGGAAATGTCATTTATCATGTCTTTCAGGCACTCTCAGGTTCATATTTAGTGCAATAGTCTGCGACCTTCCTTTTTAAGTAATCTCCCAGTACTTCCCTTAATTATTACAGCAGAAATAAAAACACTTCCCTGATAAAAAACAAACAAAAAACCCCTAAAGGTCCGAGCAGAAGCGAGCTTTCAGCTGATCCCTGCCATCCTGCTTGTTCTGGGCATACTCTGCTACCTTAGAGCTGGCTCCTTCCTGTGGTGCAGCGTTTTGAGCAGGGTAGCAGATAAAATGCAGGAGCACCTCTGCCATAAGGTGCTGCCGTCTCAGACCTCAACAGGCTGCTGGAGAACAGGACAGAGGAAGATGGGATGAGAGCACCTGACTTTGCAATTGATACAGGAAGAAAATGGACAGGAGATACTGGGTACTATAGAGTTACACTCTTACCACTCATGGAAATGGAGCTGGCAGCACCTTGGCATTCAAAATTGGCAGCTTTGCAGATGATGATGTGATTAAATAAAAAAAGGGAGCTGTTAAAGGAAAGTTTCAGTGCAGAGATTTCACTTTCAGGAATGACAAAACTAGAAAAACAATCTTAATAGCAGCTCACTCTCAGAAAAGATCTAAGTTTTTGGAGTTGGTATTACTGCTTTTTCCAAAAGTTGCAAGGCAAGTCTTTGGTTCTGCAAAGAGCCTGTGGAAACATATGCCTGGATAGAATAGGCACCATCATCTGTGAAACACTCACCCAGGTATTCCTGCCTAAGTGAAGCTGGTGGAAAACCCACTCCCGTCCACAAGGCATTGTAGCAGAAATGACCACGTGAAGCAGGTGATGAAGCAGGGTTGGAGTACACAGAATCTTACCAAAACATCTCACAGGAGGGAAAATTAATCACTTGGGTTGCTGCTTGGTATTGAAGAAACAGCTACTGGCCTGCAGGCTGTGCTTTCCAAAGCCCTAGTACCCAGTGGTTTAGCAACAGTACCAGCTCTTGTCTCAGTCCTGAGTGAACAGATTGGCTGTAAATGCTCCCCACCCACCCAGAACAGTAACCTTGGCATACACAGACTTGACACCCCTGCAGGAGCACAGGAGTAGGGGGAGAACATCCCTGGGAGTACTGCTTAATTCCCAAAATGTCAGTCATACAAATGGGGAGGCTTATTAAGAACTACAATAAAAAGGGGCAGCTGATAGGGATAAATGCTTGTGCACAGCATGTTAAATGTGTTGAGAATCCGAAAACATTATTAAAACAAACAAGCAAGCAAGCAAACAAAAAACAACAACAAAAAAAAACCCAAATAAAAAACCCCCGAATTGTTAGGGAGACCAAAAATGCTGGTGTGGTAGAAAAAGAGCAGCGGAACCCAAGTAAAAAGTTTGGGGAACACCATTTGTTTGCCATGGAACCTTTTTTCCAATTACTTTCCTTGGATTATAATTACAGCAGAACAAAACCCAGCTGTGTCCCTTCCCCTTCCCCCCCAAAAAAAGAAAAGCAGAAAGCCTCCTAGGAAAATTAGGAGAAGGAATCAAGTTTACATTAGCTGGAAGAGTATCTCTGGAGAGGAAATATAGCACAGAAAATGCGCACATCCTCAAATCAGAGCTCCCTAGCCACCTCCTGCCATTGGGGACAGGGGTTGGAGAAGCAGAGGGGAACAGCCAGCACCATCACAAGAATGAGGGACTATGGGGAGAGGGCAAATTCCACAGCTCTCCTGGACGAAATCCTCATGGTCAGAGTACAGCAAGACATGGATGTGACTGGATTCATGGCTGCAGCTGGACAAGGGGCCACCCCCTGCAGCATCTCTTGCAGCAGCTGGGCCCAAAGGACACACATGCAGCTTGCAGGACACCATAGCACAGACTGACCCTTGCTGGGGACACACCTAGGTCCTTCCCCACCCCTTAACGCAGATTCTTATGACATTCAAAGTTATTTTAGATATGTCCCTTTTGCATGAAAGAGGCCAAAGCTCAGGAGTCATTAGGTAAAAGCACATACCTCCTCCTCTTTGGCCCCAAATCACACTGCCCTCACTGCCCAAACAGCAGAGCCAAGGAGCTGAAGCTGGACATGACAACTACAGGAACATGGGGGTTTTAAATACCTATTTAAATACCTACGTATCACTGTGCAAGAGAAACAGGAAGATGACTCTTTGGTCACTTCAGAGCTTATTCCTCTAGGTTGCTACAGCAAAGAAACTGCATTTGGTACTCTTGTAACCCTCAGCTTCTAGGAAAAAAAAACCCACTGTGCTCTCGACCTGCTAGAGGTTTATATTCATCTCTTAATTGTTTGGAGTGCTCCAAAATGTACTAAAACTCTCTACATAATTTAATTAAAAAGCAGCAAAGGTTTTTCTACTGTCCTGGGTTCAGCAGTAGCAGTCATTTTTCTCCTCCTTAGTAACTGGTGCAGTGCTGTGTTTTTGACTTTCGGCCTGGGAACAGCGCTGATAACACCGATGTTTTAGCTGCTGCTCAGTAATGTTTACTCTGACCAAGGACTTTCTGAGCCTCATGCTCTGCCAGGGAGG